>JAULUE010000070.1:0-40000 GCA_036324585.1 Champsocephalus esox | reverse complement strand
TCCTGTTTACCTGACTTCCTGTTTACCTGACTTCCTGTTTACCTGACCTCCTGACTTCCTGTTCACCTGACCTCCTGTTCACCTGACCTCCTGACTTCCTGTTCACCTGACCTCCTGTTTACCTGACTTCCTGTTTACCTGACCTCCTGTTCACCTGACCTCCTGACTTCCTGTTCACCTGACCTCTTGACTTCCTGTTCACCTGACTTCCTGTTCACCTGACCTCCTGTTCACCTGACTTCCTGTTTACCTTTGACCTCCTGCAGGCAGAGAGCAGAGCGGAGGCTGGAGAGCGAACGGTTTCCAGACTGGAACGAACCATCGACAGCCAGGAGGGTGAGACAGTTTCTCCTGGGTCATACTTACTTATCATTAAGTGTGTGTGTGTGTGTGTGTGTGTGTGATTCACTCATACTGGTGTGAGAGTGTGTTATGTATTAATACTGGTGTGTGTGGTTTTGTTTCAGGCTCTTTGACTGCAGCCAGGAACGCCAACATGGAGCTGCAGGCGACACTGGACCAGACCATGGAGGAGCTCAACTCATGCTGAACCCTAACCCCCCCCCTCGTAATGATGCCTGCTTCCTCACATTCCTGAAGCTCGTGATGATGCCTGCTTCCTCACATTCCTGAAGCCCCCCCCTCCCCCTACGTAATGATGCCTGCTTCCTCACATTCCTGAAGCTCGTAATGATGCCTGCTTCCTCACATTCCTGAAGCTCGTGATGATGCCTGCTTCCTCACATCCTGAAGCTCGCCCTCTGAAGACCGTGATGCCTGCTTCCTCACATTCCTGAAGCTCGTAATGATGCCTGCTTCCTCACATTCCTGAAGCTCTAATGATGCCTGCTTCCTCACATTCCTGAAGCCCCCCCCTCCCCTCGTAATGATGCCTGCTTCCTCACATTCCTGAAGCCCCCCTCCCCACGTAATGATCCTGCTTCCTCACATTCCTGAAGCCTCGTAATGATGCCTGCTTCCTCACATTCCTGAAGCTCGTAATGATTCCTGCTTCCTCACATTCCTGAAGCCCCCCCTCCCCTCGTAATGATGCCTGCTTCCTCACATTCCTGAAGCCCCCCCTCCCCACGTAATGATTCCTGCTTCCTCACATTCCTGAAGCCCCCCCCTCCCCCTCGTAATGATTCCTGCTTCCTCACATTCCTGAAGCCCCCCCCTCCCCCTCGTAATGATTCCTGCTTCCTCACATTCCTGAAGCCCCCCCTCCCCACGTAATGATTCCTGCTTCCTCACATTCCTGAAGCCCCCCCTCCCCACGTAATGATTCCTGCTTCCTCCCCCCCCACTAACAGAGCCCCCCCAGGCGAGGAGGAGCGTTGTGTCTATAAGGGAGTTCATTAACAGTGACCTCGTTAAGAATTAATTATTTTATTTTGCCACACTAATGAATGAATGCTTGTTGTTTGAGCTGCCTTCCTGTCAGCCGATGGTTTATTATTTTGTGTCAGGTAGCCAATCACTGCCATGATCGGTAGTCCGGGGGCCAATCAGAGACCTGATGAACAAAGGGCAGGAAGTGATGTCACAGCTCATTGTAATAAATCATGACAGGATTTTCTAAAATAAAAGCACTGGTCTGTCAAAGCGCGTCGATTTTATTACGTCTTTGTTCCACCATCAGGAAGGTTCCCTACAGAACCCATACACATCTGTTACACCATCAGGAAGGTTCCCTACAGAACCCATAAACATCTGTTCCACCATCAGGAAGGTTCCCTACAGAACCCATACACATCTGTTCCACCATCAGGAAGGTTCCCTACAGAACCCATAAACATCTGTTCCACCATCAGGAAGGTTCCCTACAGAACCCATACACATCTGTTCCACCATCAGGAAGGTTCCCTACAGAACCCATACACATCTGTTCCACCATCAGGAAGGTTCCCTACAGAACCCATAAACATCTGTTCCACCATCAGGAAGGTTCCCTACAGAACCCATACACATCTGTTCCACCATCAGGAAGGTTCCCTACAGAACCCATAAACATCTGTTACACCATCAGGAAGGTTCCCTACAGAACCCATAAACATCTGTTACACCATCAGGAAGGTTCCCTACAGAACCCATAAACATCTGTTACACCATCAGGAAGGTTCCCTACAGAACCCATACACATCTGTTACACCATCAGGAAGGTTCCCTACAGAACCCATACACATCTGTTCCACCATCAGGAAGGTTCCCTACAGAACCCATACACATCTGTTCCACCATCAGGAAGGTTCCCTACAGAACCCATACACATCTGTTACACCATCAGGAAGGTTCCCTACAGAACCCATACACATCTGTTCCACCATCAGGAAGGTTCCCTACAGAACCCATACACATCTGTTACACCATCAGGAAGGTTCCCTACAGAACCCATAAACATCTGTTCCACCATCAGGAAGGTTCCCTACAGAACCCAAAAACATCTGTTACACCATCAGGAAGGTTCCCTACAGAACCCATACACATCTGTTACACCATCAGGAAGGTTCCCTACAGAACCCATACACATCTGTTCCACCATCAGGAAGGTTTCCTACAGAACCCATAAACATCTGTTCCACCATCAGGAAGGTTCCCTACAGAACCCATAAACATCTGTTCCACCATCAGGAAGGTTCCCTACAGAACCCATACACATCTGTTACACCATCAGGAAGGTTCCCTACAGAACCCATACACATCTGTTACACCATCAGGAAGGTTCCCTACAGAACCCATACACATCTGTTCCACCATCAGGAAGGTTCCCTACAGAACCCATACACATCTGTTCCACCATCAGGAAGGTTCCCTACAGACCCCATACACATCTGTTCCACCATCAGGAAGGTTCCCTACAGAACCCATACACATCTGTTCCACCATCCGGAAGGTTCCCTACAGAACCCATACACATCTGTTCCACCATCAGGAAGGTTCCCTACAGAACCCATACACATCTGTTCCACCATCAGGAAGGTTCCCTACAGAACCCATACACATCTGTTACACCATCAGGAAGGTTCCCTACAGAACCCATACACATCTGTTACACCATCAGGAAGGTTCCCTACAGAACCCATACACATCTGTTCCACCATCAGGAAGGTTCCCTACAGAACCCATACACATCTGTTCCACCATCAGGAAGGTTCCCTACAGAACCCATAAACATCTGTTCCACCATCAGGAAGGTTCCCTACAGACCCCATACACATCTGTTACACCATCAGGAAGGTTCCCTACAGAACCCATACACATCTGTTCCACCATCAGGAAGGTTCCCTACATACCCCATACACATCTGTTCCACCATCAGGAAGGTTCCCTACATACCCCATACACATCTGTTACACCATCAGGAAGGTTCCCTACAGAACCCATACACATCTGTTCCACCATCAGGAAGGTTCCCTACAGAACCCATAAACATCTGTTACACCATCAGGAAGGTTCCCTACAGAACCCATAAACATCTGTTCCACCATCAGGAAGGTTCCCTACAGAACCCATACACATCTGTTCCACCATCAGGAAGGTTCCCTACAGAACCCATACACATCTGTTCCACCATCAGGAAGGTTCCCTACAGAACCCATACACATCTGTTCCACCATCAGGAAGGTTCCCTACAGAACCCATACACATCTGTTACACCATCAGGAAGGTTCCCTACAGAACCCATAAACATCTGTTCCACCATCAGGAAGGTTCCCTACAGAACCCATACACATCTGTTACACCATCAGGAAGGTTCCCTACAGAACCCATACACATCTGTTACACCATCAGGAAGGTTCCCTACAGAACCCATACACATCTGTTCCACCATCAGGAAGGTTCCCTACAGAACCCATACACATCTGTTCCACCATCAGGAAGGTTCCCTACAGAACCCATAAACATCTGTTCCACCATCAGGAAGGTTCCCTACAGACCCCATACACATCTGTTACACCATCAGGAAGGTTCCCTACAGAACCCATACACATCTGTTCCACCATCAGGAAGGTTCCCTACATACCCCATACACATCTGTTCCACCATCAGGAAGGTTCCCTACATACCCCATACACATCTGTTACACCATCAGGAAGGTTCCCTACAGAACCCATACACATCTGTTCCACCATCAGGAAGGTTCCCTACAGAACCCATAAACATCTGTTACACCATCAGGAAGGTTCCCTACAGAACCCATAAACATCTGTTCCACCATCAGGAAGGTTCCCTACAGAACCCATACACATCTGTTCCACCATCAGGAAGGTTCCCTACAGAACCCATACACATCTGTTCCACCATCAGGAAGGTTCCCTACAGAACCCATACACATCTGTTCCACCATCAGGAAGGTTCCCTACAGAACCCATACACATCTGTTACACCATCAGGAAGGTTCCCTACAGAACCCATAAACATCTGTTACACCATCAGGAAGGTTCCCTACAGAACCCATAAACATCTGTTACACCATCAGGAAGGTTGCCTACAGAACCCATACACATCTGTTCCACCATCAGGAAGGTTCCCTCCAGAACCCATACATATCTGTTACACCATCAGGAGGGTCCCCTACAGAACCCATAAACATCTGTTACACCATCAGGAAGGTTCCCTACAGAACCCATAAACATCTGTTACACCATCAGGAAGGTTCCCTACAGAACCCATAAACATCTGTTACACCATCAGCAAGGTTCCCTACATACCCCATAAACATCTGTTACACCATCAGGAAGATTCCCTACAGAACCCATAAACATCTGTTCCACCATCAGGAAGGTTCCCTACAGACCCCATACACATCTGTTCCACCATCAGGAAGGTTCCCTACAGAACCCATACACATCTGTTACACCATCAGGAAGGTTCCCTACAGAACCCATACACATCTGTTACACCATCAGGAAGGTTCCCTACATAACCCATAAACATCTGTTACACCATCAGGAAGGTTCCCTACAGAACCCATACACATCTGTGACACCATCAGGAAGGTTCCCTACAGAACCCATAAACATCTGTTACACCATCTGGAAGGTTCCCTACAGAACCCATAAACATCTGTTACACCATCAGGAAGGTTCCCTACAGAACCCATAAACATCTGTTACACCATCAGGAAGGTTCCCTACAGAACCCATACACATCTGTTACACCATCAGGAAGGTTCCCTACAGAACCCATAAACATCTGTTACACCATCAGGAAGGTTCCCTACAGAACCCATACACATCTGTTACACCATCAGGAAGGTTCCCTACATACCCCATAAACATCTGTTACACCATCAGGAAGGTTCCCTACAGAACCCATACACATCTGTTACACCATCAGGAAGGTTCCCTACAGAACCCATAAACATCTGTTACACCATCAGGAAGGTTCCCTACAGAACCCATAAACATCTGTTACACCATCAGCAAGGTTCCCTACATACCCCATACACATCTGTTACACCATCAGGAAGGTTCCCTACAGAACCCATACACATCTGTTACACCATCAGGAAGGTTCCCTACAGAACCCATACACATCTGTTACACCATCAGGAAGGTTCCCTACAGAACCCATACACATCTGTTACACCATCAGGAAGGTTCCCTACAGAAACAGTACAGGGTCATCTGGAGGTCTGCTACGGGATGATGTCACTGCCTTCTCAGCCAGCTTCAGGATTGGCTGCAGCTGCTCGTCTAACGAGGGGGCGTCGGCCTCGTTAGTGATGATCCAATCAAATTCAACTCCACTGTCCAACCCGCATTCTGACTCTGCATCATCCACACCTGAGAGACAGACAGACACACACACACACACAGACAGTTAGACACACAGACAGACAGGTAAGCAGACAGAGAGATGCACGGTCAGGTGGTCCTACCTGTGCTGAAGCTCCACCCCCTCTGTTTCCGTGTTTTTTCTGAACTTTGAACTCGGACACTTTGAGTCTGCCGAGGAAATTCCGAGCAGAAAAACTGAAGATCAGTCTGACGGCGGGCATCACTCACCACCTGACCAATCAGAGAGCAGAGAGGGTCAACTGACCAATCAGAGAGCAGAGAGGATCAACTGACCAACCAGAGAGCAGAGAGGGTCAACTGACCAACCAGAGAGCAGAGAGGGTCAACTGACCAGAGCGTTAACACAACAGATAATTGAGTGACATCACAGGGACGTACCCAGACAGGTTGGCAAGCTTCTCTGGTTGCTAGGCGACAGAAGAACCCGGGGTCGTCATGGCGCCGAGTTTCTCCCCAGCGAATCATATCGGCCCGATACTGCTCCTTGTAAGGACCCGGGCCCAGCAGCTGCTGCAGGTCCAGACCATGTTCCTGCAGAACCATCAGAACCATCAGAAACAGCCTGACTCAGCAGAACCATCAGAACCAGCCTGACTCAGAACCAGCCTGACTCAGCAGAACCATCAGAACCAGCCTGACTCAGCAGAACCATCAGAACCAGCCTGACTCAGAACCAGCCTGACTCAGCAGAACCATCAGAACCAGCCTGACTCAGCAGAACTATCAGAACCAGCCTGACTCAGCAGAACCATCAGAACCAGCCTGACTCAGCAGAACCATCAGAACCAGCCTGACTCAGCAGAACCAGCCTGACTCAGCAGAACCATCAGAACCAGTCTGACTCAGCAGAACCATCAGAACCAGCCTGACTCAGAACCAGCCTGACTCAGCAGAACCATCAGAACCAGCCTGACTCAGCAGAACCATCAGAACCAGCCTGACTCAGCAGAACCAGCCTGACTCAGCAGAACCATCAGAACCAGTCTGACTCAGCAGAACCATCAGAACCAGCCTGACTCAGAACCAGCCTGACTCAGCAGAACCATCAGAACCAGCCTGACTCAGCAGAACCATCAGAACCAGCCTGACTCAGCAGAACCAGCCTGACTCAGCAGAACCATCAGAACCAGTCTGACTCAGCAGAACCATCAGAACCAGCCTGACTCAGAACCAGCCTGACTCAGCAGAACCATCAGAACCAGCCTGACTCAGCAGAACCATCAGAACCAGCCTGACTCAGCAGAACCATCAGAACCAGCCTGACTCAGCAGAACCAGCCTGACTCAGCAGAACCAGCCTGACTCAAGGCAAGTTTATTTATAGAGCACTTTTCAACGCAAGGCCATTCAAAGTGCTTTACAAAAAAAAAGAATGAAAGACATTAAGCATAAAAAAGAAAAGCTAATCAAATAAACATTCAGGGAAAAGTCCACGGATCAAAGTCACCGAGAGTCTGAGGTGTGAACAGTTCAATTAAACATTAAGGAAAAGTCCACGGATCAAAGTC
Organism: Champsocephalus esox; assembly: GCA_036324585.1. NCBI lineage: Eukaryota > Metazoa > Chordata > Actinopteri > Perciformes > Channichthyidae > Champsocephalus > Champsocephalus esox. The sequence goes on along the minus strand of JAULUE010000070.1, from coordinate 32,689 downwards.
ACCGAGAGTCTGAGGTGTGAACAGTTCAATTAAACATTAAGGAAAAGTCCACGGATCAAAGTCACCGAGAGTCTGAGGTGTGAACAGTTCAATTAAACATTAAGGAAAAGTCCACGGATCAAAGTCACCGAGAGTCTGAGGTGTGAACAGTTCAATTAAACATTAAGGAAAAGTCCACGGATCAAAGTCACCGAGAGTCTGAGGTGTGAACAGTTCAATTAAACATTAAGGAAAAGTCCACGGATCAAAGTCACCGTGAGTCTGAGGTGTGAACAGTTCCATTAAACATTAAGGGAAAGTCCACGGATCAAAGTCACCGAGAGTCTGAGGTCTGAACAGTTCCATTAGAAGCAGCGACACAGAGAAAAGTCTTCCTGCTGGATCTGAAAGCAGTCAGAGTTGCAGCGGACCTGCAGGTTTCTGGGAGCTGGTTCCAGATGTTTGGAGCATCATAACTGAACGCTGCTTCTCCATGTTCAGTTCTGACTCTGGGGACAGGAAGCTGACCAGTCCCTGAAGACCTGAGAGATCTGTCTCTGGGGACAGGAAGCTGACCAGTCCCTGAAGACCTGAGAGATCTGACTCTGGGGACAGGAAGCTGACCAGTCCCTGAAGACCTGAGAGGTCTGTCTCTGGGGACAGGAAGCTGACCAGTCCCTGAAGACCTGAGAGATCTGTCTCTGGGGACAGGAAGCTGACCAGTCCCTGAAGACCTGAGAGATCTGTCTCTGGGGACAGGAAGCTGACCAGTCCCTGAAGACCTGAGAGATCTTAGTGTCGGTGAGGACTCGAGCAGCGGTGTTCTGAATCAGCTGCAGCTTCCTCATAGATGTGTTAGTGAGACCTGTGAAGACACCTTTGCAGTAGTCCAGTCTACTGAAGATAAAGGCATGGACACGTGTCTCCAGGTCCTGCTGTGACATTAGTCTTTAACCCTAGATATGTTCTTTAGGTGATAGTAGGCTGATTTAGTAACTGTTTTAATGTGACTGTTGAAGCTCAGGTCAGAGTCCATGACTACACCTCGATCTCTGTCTCTCTGTTGGTTTGAACATTGCAGACTGAAGCTCAGCGCTGACTTTTAAACGTTCTGCCTTGGCTCCAAAACCATTGCCTCAGTTTTATCTTTGTGTAATTGGAGAAAGTTCTGACACATCCAGTCAGTGATTTGTTGAATGCACTTACTCAGTGTTTGAATTGGAGCATCGTCTCCTGGTGAAGTGGTTACGTAAATGTGTGTGTCATCTGCATCGCTATGGTAACTTATTTTGTTGTTCTTCATTATCTGAGCCAGTGGTAGCATGTAGATGTTAAAGAGAAGAGGCCCCAAGATGGAGCCTTGAGGAACCCCACATGTCATATTTGTCAACTCAGATGTGTATTTACCGATAGAAACAAAGTTGTAGACTCAGCAGGTTATCAGCTGTCTCACCTCAGCGTACTGCTGCTTGAGCGGTCCAGAGAGACGCAGGATGCAGCAAACATCGGATCCTAAACTAAAGGAAGAACGGGACAGATTAGAACACAGACAATACATTGGGAAGTACTGCAGTAATGTAGGTGTGTGTTGTACAGTGTGTGTAGGTGTGTGTGTGGTACAGTGTGTAGGTGTGTGTGTAGCCGGTTATTGTCTCATTATGACCAGTGTTTCCTCTTGAGACATTGCCACTGTATGTACTGGCAGGGCCGATTTTTGGCATAGGCGCCAGACCTGGGGGGCTGGAATGCCAGCGTTCTCCTCCGGTTTATAGGCACTGTGTAAATTATATATAGAATAATAGGGGTGTAACGGTTCACAAACATTTTTACGTACCTCGGTTTTTAGGTCACGGTTCGGTTCAGTACGTTTTCGGTACAGCAGAAAAAAAATATCACAAAACATAACATATATTTTTTAAATTATTATTAAACTGTGAATAATGTATTCACTCAAATAAAAAATAAAATAAAAAATTGAACATTAAGGTGCAGCATTTCGATGAACTGAAATAATCTGTATTTGAACTTTACTGTACTAGTACTCACAAAACATAAACTATTAGTTTTGGGTTTTTAATTATTATTAAACTATGAATATTCACTCAAATAAATATAAAATATAATAAATAAACATTAAGGTGCAGCATTTCGATGAACTGAAATAATCTGTATTTGAACTGAACTGCACCTGAGCAGCCAGTTTGACATCAAGACTTGCTTATCGTTGTATTTTCATGTTTTTTTAAAGAAAGATGAACTTGTCCACATTGCTTGCTGAAAGGGCAGATCTGCTGACACTAGCAACGTCTCTGCTGTGGAGAACACCCTCTCTAGGGACAGAGGCAGCACAGCCAGGTAGCACTTTGCTACCATGGCAACATAAGGATATTTGCCGTTTGTAATAGCTCTGGCTCGGTCTGAACTCTCTGCGAGCGGTGGAGGCTACGTGCTAGCGGGAGTTGGGTTTGCACTTCAGTCGTTTGGTACCGGTGATATTCACGTTCGATGATGCCTTTTCAAGAGTGTGCAGGTTTGATGTATCGCCAGCCGCGTAACCAATGTTAGTTGAACAATGCCAACAGCTTTGGATCGGTCCACCTGTCTTTGTCCGTCATCCTTGTTCGTAACTGCGAAACCAAAATGTTCCCAAACCGGAGACTTCAGTGATGCTGGAGGATTTTCCAGCTCAATTTGATCTGCGTTCGCCATTTCGCCAGTTCCTCAAACGACGGACTACATTTGAACGCATCCCTCTGACCAGCTCGTCCAATGAAATGACTTGCTCGCTCCATGACGCGTTGAACACAATGGGAGCAAATTACTCTGAACGCTGCGACGCAGCACCTGAGATTACTTCCAAAAAGTTGTTCACGTTCTCAATCTTTTACGTTTAATGTTATATTCGTTCGGTATACTTCGGTACACACGTGTACCGAACTGAAGGGCCACGGGTACGTGTACCGTTACACCCCTATAGAATAATGATGATGAATGCATTTTTTTACCACTGAAATACAGCAACACATCTTTGACTCATGTCGTTTATAACTGGAATATGACAATTATTATTAACTCTGTCTGTACAAAACAGCCTGTCCAGGAAATATGCCCAAATCAACAAAAACTGTGAGCCGGCAGGCAAGACGCTCCGCTTCTGAAATGCTTCTGAAACGCGCCTCACGTCTCTGCGTCTTGGCCATGTGTCGCACTGGAACACACCGCAAAGACTTCAGCCGACGGCCAAGTAGCACGTACGAACTGCGCATGCGTGAGTGGCAATAACTCTCCTTACCAGCAGGCGGCGGTAGTGTGTATTCGTCAATCGGAAGACAGACTGCGTGACAACCGAGAGAAGAAGAACAGACTGCGTGATAACCGAGAGAAGAAGAACAGACTGCGTGATAACCAGAGAAGAAGAACAGACTGCGTGATAACCGAGAGAAGAAGAACAGACTGCGTGATAACCAGAGAAGAAGAACAGACTGCGTGATAACCAGAGAAGAAGAACAGACTGCGTGATAACCAGAGAAGAAGAACAGACTGCGTGATAACCAGAGAAGAAGAACAGACTGCGTGATAACCAGAGAAGAAGAACAGACTGCGTGATATAAACAAACAACAAACAGCGTGTGTTCCATTTTCACTCTCGTCCATCACAGACGGTTTCACATAACGACTTATCGAAAACATGTTTAGTGCGGTACTGGGAAATGAAGATAATAGCCGTCTGTGTGTGCCTTCTTCACTTCCATTTCGCTTCTCATGCACTGATTCGCTAAGCTGAACAGCCAATCAGAGTGATTTCTTTGGCAGACAGCCTCGGGAGCGAAAGGTGTCGGCACGGCCGAAAAGACACACCGGTCTGAGCAGGGCGACAGGACGCTCATCGACGGCCAGACATCAATCGACGGACGAACTCGGCTCGGTGTGTCCGGGCCTTAAGGCGCAAGGATAGGATTCGAGGATAGGAGTCGAGGAGGGGAAATTAGAGAATTGGGAAACCTTCACAGTCACAAGTTACCGGTCTTGGATCAGGTCCGTCACGTAATCCTTCCCGGACTTCCGTTTCCCGCTGAAGACCAGAACCAGTCTGGGCTCAGAGACCTCCATCCGTCTGCTGGAAGGATATACGACATCATCATCATCATCATCATCATCATCATCATCATCATCATCATCATCATCATCATCGATAATAATAACCTGAAATATGAGGTCAACTGTGAAACTAAACAGCAACAAACACAGAGCAGTTATTAAGAGCTCTCTCTCTCTCTCTCTCTCTCTCTCTCTCTCTCTCTCTCTCTCTCTCTCTCTCTCTCTCTCTCTCTCTCTCTCTCTCTCTCTCTCTCTCTCTCTCGGCTGTGGGACTTCCGGTTCGTGTCAGGAGAGCGTTAATATAAAGAACAACAGATACACTCACTCCCTCTCAGCTGTGGGACCTCCGGTCCGTGTCAGGAGAGCGTTAATATAGAGAACAACAGATAAACTCCCTCTCGGCTGTCGGACCACCGGTCGGTACCGTAATGTCGGGATAAACAGGAAGACTTCACAGTGAGTCTGACGGTTCATGGAGAAACACGGTAAAGTCTCCTACCTTTTACCGTCATTACGGTAACACGTGATCCTCGGCACATTCTGGACTGAACCACTGCAGCTCAGAGGAAGGGGAGAAGCCTGTTTCAGTGCAGAGGATCACGTGTTACCGTCATTACCCCCCCCTCTCCCTGTTATTATGATCCGGGACAAAGGTCGCGCACTCAGAAACAACATGGCGGCCGCGACGTTTCTGAGGGAGAAACTTTTCAGATCCTTCAAAACTCAGAGGGTAAATATATATTTATCTTTAATAATGTATAATATAACAACGAGAGGATGAATATATCTTTATCTTTAATGTATAATATAACAATATAAACCATAAAATATGTATTAAATCTAATAAACATGAATAAATTACCCTGACCCTAGAAGGCTGTGATGGTGGGCTGTATGGATAAAGTTTGATTGAAGTGTGATGTCATCGTGGTGGGCTGTATGGATAAAGTTTGATTGAAGTGTGACGTCATCGTGGTGGGCTGTATGGATAAAGTTTGATTGAAGTGTGACGTCATCGTGGCGGGCTGTATGGATAAAGTTTGATTGAAGTGTGATGTCATCGTGGTGGGCTGTATGGATAAAGTTTGATTGAAGTGTGACGTCATCGTGGTGGGCTGTATGGATAAAGTTTGATTGAAGTGTGAAGTCATCGTGGCGGGCTGTATGGATAAAGTTTGATTGAAGTGTGACGTCATCGTGGTGGGCTGTATGGATAAAGTTTGATTGAAGTGTGACGTCATCGTGGTGGGCTGTATGGATAAAGTTTGATTGAAGTGTGATGTCATCGTGGTGGGCTGTATGGATAAAGTTTGATTGAAGTGTGACGTCATCGTGGTGGGCTGTATGGATAAAGTTTGATTGAAGTGTGACGTCATCGTGGCGGGCTGTATGGATAAAGTTTGATTGAAGTGTGATGTCATCGTGGTGGGCTGTATGGATAAAGTTTGATTGAAGTGTGACGTCATCGTGGTGGGCTGTATGGATAAAGTTTGATTGAAGTGTGACGTCATCGTGGTGGGCTGTATGGATAAAGTTTGATTGAAGTGTGAAGTCATCGTGGCGGGCTGTATGGATAAAGTTTGATTGAAGTGTGACGTCATCGTGGTGGGCTGTATGGATAAAGTTTGATTGAAGTGTGATGTCATCGTGGTGGGCTGTATGGATAAAGTTTGATTGAAGTGTGATGTCATCGTGGCGGGCTGTATGGATAAAGTTTGATTGAAGTGTGATGTCATCGTGGCGGGCTGTATGGATAAAGTTTGATTGAAGTGTGATGTCATCGTGGCGGGCTGTATGGATAAAGTTTGATTGAAGTGTGACGTCATCGTGGTGGGCTGTATGGATAAAGTTTGATTGAAGTGTGACGTCATCGTGGCGGGCTGTATGGATAAAGTTTGATTGAAGTGTGATGTCATCGTGGTGGGCTGTATGGATAAAGTTTGATTGAAGTGTGATGTCATCGTGGCGGGCTGTATGGATAAAGTTTGATTGAAGTGTGATGTCATCGTGGCGGGCTGTATGGATAAAGTTTGATTGAAGTGTGATGTCATCGTGGCGGGCTGTATGGATAAAGTTTGATTGAAGTGCGACGTCATCGTGGCGGGCTGTATGGATAAAGTTTGATTGAAGTGCGACGTCATCGTGGCGGGCTGTATGGATAAAGTTTGATTGAAGTGCGATGTCATCGTGGTGGGCTGTATGGATAAAGTTTGATTGAAGTGCGATGTCATCGTGGCGGGCTGTATGGATAAAGTTTGATTGAAGTGCGATGTCATCGTGGTGGGCTGTATGGATAAAGTTTGATTGAAGTGCGATGTCATCGTGGCGGGCTGTATGGATAAAGTTTGATTGAAGTGTGACGTCATCGTGGCGGGCTGTATGGATAAAGTTTGATTGAAGTGCGATGTCATCGTGGTGGGCTGTATGGATAAAGTTTGATTGAAGTGCGATGTCATCGTGGTGGGCTGTATGGATAAAGTTTGATTGAAGTGCGATGTCATCGTGGTGGGCTGTATGGATAAAGTTTGATTGAAGTGTGATGTCATCGTGGCGGGCTGTATGGATAAAGTTTGATTGAAGTGTGATGTCATCGTGGTGGGCTGTATGGATAAAGTTTGATTGAAGTGTGATGTCATCGTGGTGGGCTGTATGGATAAAGTTTGATTGAAGTGCGATGTCATCGTGGTGGGCTGTATGGATAAAGTTTGATTGAAGTGCGATGTCATCGTGGTGGGCTGTATGGATAAAGTTTGATTGAAGTGCGATGTCATCGTGGTGGGCTGTATGGATAAAGTTTGATTGAAGTGCGATGTCATCGTGGTGGGCTGTATGGATAAAGTTTGATTGAAGTGCGATGTCATCGTGGCGGGCTGTATGGATAAAGTTTGATTGAAGTGCGATGTCATCGTGGCGGGCTGTATGGATAAAGTTTGATTGAAGTGCGATGTCATCGTGGCGGGCTGTATGGATAAAGTTTGATTGAAGTGCGATGTCATCGTGGCGGGCTGTATGGATAAAGTTTGATTGAAGTGCGATGTCATCGTGGCGGGCTGTATGGATAAAGTTTGATTGAAGTGTGATGTCATCGTGGTGGGCTTGAAATTACCGGTCTTTAATACATTTTACAAGCTAAAAACCGGTAATTACCGGCTAACGGGAACCCTGCTGTTCAGGTGTATTTCTGACCTCCTGTGTTCTTCTGGTTTCTTCCAGTCATGGATCCACAGCTCGGGGGTCCTTCCCCAGGCCGCTCCCCCCCCCCAGGCTCGGTTCTTTCCTCCGGCTGAAGGCCCCATGCTGCCCACAGGAAGTTTCACCAACCGGGTGGCCTTCATCACGGGGGGGGGCACAGGGCTGGGCCGCGCCATGACTACAACGCTGTCCCAGCTGGGGGCGACGTGCATCATCGCCAGCAGGTTCTACTCATCTCTATTAGGGTTTTAACTAGGGCTGTTAACGCGTTAATAACGCGTTAATAACGCGTTAATAACGCGTTAACGCACACAAAAATTAGGGGCTAGGCCCCGTTAACGCGTTAATAACGCCCTAGTGTTAATAACGCTTAATAACGCGTTAATAACGCTTTAATAACGCGTTAATAACGCGTTAATAACGCGTTAATAACGCTTTAATAACGCGTTAATAACGCTTTAATAACGCGTTAATAACGCGTTAACGCACAAAAAAAATTAACACCACTAATTATTTTAACGCAATTAACGCATGTGTATTTTTTGTCCTCGGCCGCCCCGTAGTTTCAGAGCGCATCGAGTTTAAAATACCGTCTACAAGCTGATGCTGACAGCCCGCTCCTGCCGCCCGCTTGTGGCAGAGCACACTTCCACGCTCACCGGCAGGCACCGACTGGCCATCGGGAGGACCGGGAGGGTGTGTGTGTGTGTGTGTGTGTGTGTGTGGCACGAGCGAGCGAGAGAGAGACCTTACGTGCATTGTTGTTGTTAGCATCTGGTGCTAGCTAGCTGCGCTAACGGATAGAAGGAGCTGTTTAAATGAAAACAGAGGAGCGCTCGATCCACACAACTGCGCCGAGCGCTTGCCTTGATGCAGGAAGCAGACAGCGGGACGTTGTACGAGAAGTCAGCACACTCAGCTCGGAGAGTGCAACATGACTGCAGAGTCCAGGCAGCTCCCGTTCGAGCTTATGCCTTGAGTTGAACATAGCTCCAACGATCCATCTCTCTCTCTCACACACACACACACACACACACACACACACACACACACACACACACACACACACACACACACACACACACACACACACACACACACACACACACACACACACATTGTATTATTGTATGAGAGGTTCCAGGTTGTTGTGTTTAATATTCATGGTAATATTTGTCATTGTTCAAACGATAATAAACATTAGCATAAAGCATATTTGTCCACTCATGTGTTGATAAGAGTATTAAAAACTTGAAAAATATTCCTCTAAGGTACATTTAGAACAGATAAAAAATGTGTGATTAATCGCGATTAACTATTTTAATCGACTGACAACCCTAGTTTTAACCTGTTAAGCCCCATTCCCCTGCGGGCGGGGGAGCAACCACAACATCTGCAAGCAACAGTGTCTGAGAGCTTCTTAATATTTAATAAGTTATGAGTGTTTCATATCCATGTAACGGGAAGAAACTCGGCTAACTGATGATATGAACCTTTTTTAGCAAACAAAAACACAAGACTAACGCTGAGCCTATGAATTAGCCCTGAGCGAAAAAATGCTAATGCCGTTAGCACAGAACTCAAGGTATAAAACCCTTATTACTTATCGTAAATGCACATCCAACCCATCCATTAGCATCGTGAGATTACAAAGATTCGATAGGTATCTGTATCATCACTCCATGATCAAAACTCGCGACATGAGAAACAAAAACAGGCATCACAACACGTGGCACTAACTAACTAACTAACTGGCTGACTGACTGACTGACTGACTGGCTGACTGACTGAATGGCTGACTGAATGACTGACTGGCTGGCTGGCTGGCTGACTGACTGACTGACTGGCTGGCTGGCTGACTGACTGACTGACTGACTGACTGGCTGGCTGGCTGGCTGGCTGACTGACTGACTGACTGGCTGGCTGGCTGGCTGACTGACTGACTGACTGACTGACTGAATGGCTGACTGAATGACTGACTGGCTGGCTGGCTGGCTGGCTGGCTGGCTGGCTGACTGACTGGCTGGCTGACTGACTGGCTGGCTGACTGGCTGACTGGCTGACTGACTGACTGACTGACTGACTGAATGGCTGACTGAATGACTGACTGGCTGGCTGGCTGGCTGACTGACTGACTGACTGAATGACTGAATGACTGGCTGGCTGGCTGCTGGCTGGCTGGCTGACTGACTGACTGACTGACTGACTGACTGACTGACTGACTGACTGACTGACTGACTGACTGACTGAATGACTGACTGAATGGCTGACTGACTGACTGACTGACTGACTGACTGACTGACTGACTGACTGACTGACTGACTGACTGACTGACTGGCTGGCTGGCTGGCTGGCTGGCTGACTGACTGACTGACTGACTGACCTAACCAAGGCACATTTCTTACCTTAGGTGTTATTCTGATCAAAAGTTGTTTTCAATGGCATTAAAACGATGTGTGTGTGTGTCCCTTTGAAATGATGATAATCCATAAGCAATACTCCAGTTTTAAGATTTCAGAGCGGAAGATAGGTTTCGCTTTGGGAAAACTGCGTGCGCATAGCTCTCATTTCTCTATGGTAACGTTGGTGTGTATGTGGAATTCCCCTTCGATTCTATTGGCTCTAACGGTTCAAAAGAGATGTCAATCATCAAAATCGACCAATGGGTTCCAGAGAAACACCAAAAACGCCCATTTCCACCAAAATGACCTCAGAGGTGGTTTTTTTCTTCTAAATCTCTAAAAAGGTCAAATGTCTTTTGTTTTGCATCAATCTTGATACAGGGTACTTATTATATGTTGTACTTTGGATTCCTAAAGCTTTTAGTCGACTATCCCATCATCCAAGGGTGGTTTTCACTAGAAGTAATGTTCTTTTTCTTTACTATGTTCAATCTGAATTTTCTTTAAAATAAAAAACATCTATAGTGCTTCTGATTCTTCTACATCCAACTCACAGGTTCATCGTTACTTTGAGAAGAAATATTATTCATTTACCCCTTTTAGAAGGGAAGGTATTGTCATTTGTTGGGGAATGTCATTCGAGACCTGAAAAACAGGCTTGGGGCTAAACCGGTTAATGGGTGTTTGTTAGGGTTTTAATTGATGATGATTAATGTTTTTAACTGACGCTCTCACAACTCTTCAGAGAAACGATCTTCGTCACCATGATGAACATATATCTTTCATGTTTCAGGAAGTTAGACGTTCTGAAGCAAACAGCCGAGGAGATCAGCCGCCAGACCGGGAACAAGGTGAGAACCAGAACCTGAACCAGAAGTAGAACATTAACCAGAACCTTAAAGATCCAATGCAAAGCTTCCAAATATGCTACATTTTTATAGAAATGTTGTTTTCAAGACTGCCTATATTTTCTATTTTATTTAAATCGAGATAATACACCCGAAAAAAAGCTTTTTATTGATACAAACCTCGACCCAAAGCCGTCTGAATTTCTGACATGACATTCCCAGCAGCCTCCGCGCGCGTGACGTCACTGTTGCCAAACAGTCTCTGGACCTTATACCTTTATATATACAGTCTATGCTCTGGACCAAATATGACTCGGCAGTCTCGGTCACATGTTTTTGGAAAAGAAAACGGAATCAACATGGGTTATTGTTGTGTTTTTGTTGTACGCACGGTGCGGGATCTGGGAGAGTTTTCCATGCATTTCCAAAAGACCAAATCATTTATTATTTTAGTGAATCGTGTTGGCTGGCAGCCGACAAAATGGAGCAAGTTGTGTTCTGACCACTTCGCGTGTGATGCATACGACGTTGATCCTGCTATCATCAAGGCTGTTGTTGCAGAAGCATTAAAGTACACCGGAGGCTGAAACCCGGAGCCGTCGCCTCCATATTTCAGCACAAGAAACCACTGAAAGAACGAAAGAGCCGGGCGATGGAGAAACGCCAAAGAATTGAGGAAAACAACGTTTGATTAGATTTCAAAGCGCATGGAGCACAGCAGATAACGCAGATCACGGAATTGCAGTTTTATTAAGTTGTATTGCTTATAGAGGTGGGCACCGTTAGATTCTGTGTCTTTACGATCATAAACAATGTTTGATGTGGAGCTAGGATAAGTAATAAGGGAACTAGGAGTGATTTCGGTGCAGTAGCAGGTTAGCATGTTTCGCTCGGGGCTAATTCACTGTTAGCATTGAAGTTTATCTGCAGCTCATTCATCGCTCCTCCACTCATAACGGAAAAGTGTGAACAATATGCATTATGATAGGGATTAAATCCACTATTATTCCTCCTGGCCCAATTCAAAATGCTCCCCCGCTGGTGGTAGCACATCGTACGTTGTGACTGCTGCTACAACAGAACCGAGAGAGGAAGGAGCTAAGCTCAGTGCTAGTGCTAACTTGACAGCTAACGTTAACTTGGGGGCTGAAGAGCTATGTGCATCGTCGCGTCTCTCCAGGCAGTGAGAGGGTTGTGTTGTGCTGTAGCTGTATTATTAATATTAATATTGTTCATGGTTGGTGCCGCTGGCTGCTCTTATCGCGTGTGTTCGGCTCTGTGTATGCTACAGCCATAATAGGCTATAGCCCATGTGAAACAATGTAGCCTGTTGGTGGTCCGTGGATTATTTATAATCAAGTTGATCGAAGTTTGCGTAGCCCATACATGCTCGGGAAATCTGTTGACATGAACATGATCCATCGGGACGGTTCATGTAAATGTGGACCTGTGGCACCACCCCGAGTGCAACAGGTGTTCTCTGTATAATAGGCCTATGTCTGTGCTGTTGCTATTAATGCACGGATCAACATTTACCCCCCCCCCACACACAAAAAAATCCCGGCTCCCCCGGAGACCGTGGTATAGTTCGCACACTGCTCCAGATATTGGGTGGCCTCCGACTCAGAATCAGACATGATAGACGAAACTAAGTTGTACTATCTGCGGGAGCCGCTGTGAGCGATAAGCCAGGGTGTGTTTGTTTGTCAACTCTGACGCCATCTTGCGGAGGAGCGGCTGAGAGAATAAATCGTCGGACTTGGTGTTGGGGGTTGAACAAAATAAATATTTCGCATTGCCAGACGCATATTATCTCCGATTTTAATACTGCAATATCTTAGATAGTGTTGTAGCTATATGATTTCGATTTTACTGGCAATTATAAAAAAACCTTTGCATTTGATCTTTAAAGGTAGTGTAGGTAAGTTTGAGAAACCGGTTCGAGATACACTTTTTGTTATATTCCATGGAATGCTCTTAACATCCCGATAATAATGAATATCTGAAGTGCTTTGACAAAAAATCCATACAAACATGTCATCTGTGGAAGCCGTAGTACTGTAAAAAGCACAACCAATCAGCCGGCCCGGCTAAAATAACTGGATGGCCTACCTGCCTGTCAGCCTTCCATCAGTGCACAAACTTATCTCGTGCCCTCATTGGTCATGTGCGCGTTGGTGTGTGTTGGAGGAGGGGCTCTGTGAGGAAGTGGCAGATTTTCTCCGGTCATGTATTTTCAAATTCTAGCGATCTTGAGCCGGTTTCTCAAACTTACATACCCTACCTTTAACAAGAACCTTAACCAGAACCTTAACCAGAACATTAACCAGAACATTAACCAGAACATTCACCAGAGCATTAACAAGAACATTAACCAGCATATTAACCAGAACCTTAACCAGAACATGAACCAGAACATTAACCAGAACATGAACCAGAACATTAACCAGAACATTCACCAGAGCATTAACAAGAACATTAACCAGCATATTAACCAGAACCTTAACCAGAACATGAACCAGAACATTAACCAGCATATTAACCAGAATCATAACCCTAATCAGAACTAGTCTGAAGTGGACTAATTCCCCCCCACAGAGAAACACACCTCAGCTGTTCCCACTTCCTGCCCCCCCCACAGAGAAACACTCCTCAGATGTTCCCACTTCTTGCGCCCCCCCCCTCAGGTCCATGCGGTGCAGTGTGACGTCAAAGACCCGGAGGCCGTGTCTCGATGTGTCGACCAGGTCGAGGCTATGACGGGACTTCCTGATGTAAGACCCCACACACACACACACACACACACACACACACACACACACACACACACACACACACACACACACACACACACACACACACACACACACACACACACACACAGAGAGGACCCTCAGTCCCTGTCGATGACATCAGTGATCCTGTGTCCTGATTGGCCCACAGGTGGTAATCAACAACGCAGCAGGAAACTTTGTATGTCCGTCAGAACGTCTGACGCCTAACGGCTGGAAGAGCATCACTGACATCGTTCTGAACGGAACCGCCTTCGTGACTCTGGAGCTGGGTCGCAGGCTGATCCAGAACCAGAAGGGCGCCTCTTTCCTGGCCATCACCACCATCTACGCAGAGTCCGGATCCGGCTTCGTGGCTCCCAGCGCCTCGGCCAAGGCGGGAGTCGAGGCGCTCTACAAGTCAGTTTGACCTTTAACCTTCCGGCTGATCATTCCTGACGTGTTGCCATGGTAACGTTGTTGTTATGTGTGTCAGGTCTTTGGCGGCGGAGTGGGGTCGCTATGGCCACCGGTTCAACATCATTCAGCCCGGACCAATCAGAACCAAGGTACCCCCCTGTCTCTGTTGTTTACCGGCTATGTCTGTTGTTTGTTGTTTACCAGCTGTGTCCGTTTGCTGTTATCAGGGGGCCTTCAGCCGCCTGGACCCCACCGGAGCCTTCGAGAAGGCAATGATCGGTCGGATCCCCACGGGTCGCCTCGGGATGCCCGGAGAGATCGCTAACCTGGCGGCGTACATGAGCAGCGAGTTTGCCACCTGGATGTCCGGAGCTGTGAGTCCCACTCATCCCTGATCACAGTTTAGACTCATCCCTAATCACAGTTTAGACTCATCCCTGATCACAGTTTAGACTCATCCCTAATCACGGTTTAGACTCATCCCTGATCACAGTTTAGACTCATCCCTGATCACAGTTTAGACTCATCCCTAATCACGGTTTAGACTCATCCCTGATCACCGAGTGGGAGGATGATTCTTTTTGTATCTATTCCAGCTCAAAGTCCATCTGTGTCTCGTCTGCAATGCGAGCGTGGCTTCATCGAAGAAGGGTCATTTAGAGCGGCATTTCAAAACAGTGCACAAACGCTGCGAGACGGAACTCCCTCCTAATTCTGCCCTCCGCTCCAAAAGGGGAGGGGCCTGAGAGGACAGCTAAAGGGGAGGGGCCTGAGAGGACAGCTAAAGGGGAGGGGCCTGAAAGGATATGGCGTTATGTGTGCCTCTATCCTGATCATGCAATTAAACATGTTGAGCATAGAAAATACAATTGAGCGGGCACTTGAACATTTACCATTAAATATATTTCTCCCATAAAACTCCTGTTCCGTGCGCAAGCAGACTGCTGCAGCGCTCTCCCTCGCTCGCTCGACCTCACTCGCTCGACCTCTCCAGCCTGCGCGCGCTCAGCTTTGCCTGCGCTCGCTCAAGTTGTCACAGCGTTACAAATGTGCCACAAAACCAACCAATCGGAGAACTCGTGTGAACAGCTATCTTATCTGTTAACATACATGTTAGGCAGACGTTGCCTTGGTTACAGAGCCTGTTGCTGTTGTTTATTGCTTTGAATTCTTTAAAACAAATATTATCTTCTTAACCCTCCGCTTTCATTCGATTGGACTACGCAAATTAGTCATTCGAGACAAAAATGTCCACTGCAAAAGACATTATATTAAAAGGTTTTTTTCACAACTTTTTTGGGTTCAATCTTAGGGCAACTTCCGCCCGAATAGAAAATACTAAAAATGTAATCAGGATTTTAACCCTTTAAATGCCATTTTGAATACATGAAACCGCTGGTTTTTTTCATGATGAAAACAGAGAAAATTAGTTATTTTCCAAAAAATACATATCTGGGGACTGGCTCTTTTTTTTTATAACAGTCTTGGATATGTCAAAGATTTGCATCAAAATTTATTTGTTTGCATCATTAGTTTTTGCACAAAATCAGATTGAACAAAAAAGAACCGTTTCCGATGAACCCCCAAAAGTATGAAGTTCTGAAAGTAAAGAATCTTACCTTGTGGGATGCAGTGGAAATATATGGATGGAAAGGAGAGGTTAATACATGTGAGAATTTAAACGACTGATGCCTCCCGGGCATCCTTCCTGGACATACAGGGCTTCCCGGACGTACGGGGCGCTCGGAACATGCGGGGCTTCCCGAACGTGCGGGGCAACCTGACTTTAGCAGGGACACATTATACGGACCGGAGGTTTCACGACCCGGACATACGGGGCTTCCCGGACGTACGGGGCTTCCCGTACGTCCGGGAAGCCCCGTACCGGGCGTCCCGGACGTACCGGGCGTCCCGGACGTACCGGGCGTCCCGGACGTACCGGGCGTCCCGGACGTACCGGGCGTCCCGGACGTACCGGGCGTCCCGGACGTACCGGGCGTCCCGGACGTACGGGGCGTCCCGGACGTACGGGGCGTCCCGGACGTACGGGGCGTCCCGGACGTACGGGGCGTCCCGGACGTACGGGGCGTCCCGGACGTACGGGGCGTCCCGGACGTACGGGGCGTCCCGGACGTACGGGGCGTCCCGGGCGCACCGGGCGACCCGACCTGCGAGGCGCCCGGAACGTGCAGGGCTTCCCGAACGTGCGGGGCAACCTGCCTTAGCAGGGACACATTTATACAGACCCGAAGGTTTTACAGCCTGGACATACAGGTTTAGATATGCAGAAATAACCATGAGCCGAGGGGCGACATACGTGCTGACCTGCTAAGAACCACCACCAGTTATATGCATACGTACCAATTTGTTAAGGTTGGAGAGACCTTTGGATAGCCAGCACGGCATTGAGGTCAGGGCGAATGTAGGATGAGAACGCGGAGGAGGAACACTGTCCGAGTTGTTGCAGGGATGAGGATGAGACGCCTTGATTAGCATTGATTAGCAGCAGAAGTAGCTGCGCCTATTCTGAAGGAGTGCCCCGTGTATAGAAGGGGTGATAACCCGGATTGAATGAGGACTTGTTTTAAATAGACATAGGGACAGCCCGAACCCTACCCGAACTGTCGTTGAGTTAAAGGAAAATTCCCTGAGATAAGGAATAATGGTGAGAGAGGATTAGAGGTAGCTCTAAGCTGTAGGAATTTGATCATGGCCTTATAAGGGCAGAACTGGGAGTCCATGCGGGCGGCGATGACGGAGCAGGCGCCGCCGCATTTGGAGTGTTTAAGGCAGAGGTTCCGGAACGTCTTGTGGGCTGACTGCGGTGATCTATGGATGAAATGAGAGATTAACATGTGGAATAAACAATCGGCCGGAATCACTGTCGGGCTTACTGTATATCATAAGATGCTGACCCAAAGGTCGACGGCCGGAATCAGCGCCGGACTTACGAGAACACTACCACTAAACAACGGCCGGAATCTCTGCCGGGCTTACTGTTCGCTGCCGGGCTTACTGTACATCATAAGATGCTTGACCCGAGAGCCGACGGCCGGAATCAGTGCCGGGCTTACGTGAACACTAGGGGTGTAACGGTATCCGTGTTGCCTATGCTGCACCTGACGGCTTTGACTATTATTCCCGGAAAACAGCATGGGAAAGACTCTAGCCCAACAAAATAAAATACTCCGTTACCTCTAATCATTAACCCATGTTTGTATAATTTAGTGAACTCTGTGTGTTGCCGCCGCCTGTAGCTTAATGCGCCAGACTGAGGAGCTGATGAATAATGCCTGGAGCTGGGACGAAGCCCTGCTGCTGCTTGTGCGTTGACACCTGAAAGACAGCTGGTAGGAAAGGGGAGAGCATATACAGAGAGATTAACAGGTGCGATAATTAGGCTTGTAAATGGTTGGCGTGATAGGTTAGCTGAGGAGAGGCGCTCCCTGTCATTTAGATGCAGGGAGCAAGTATTGCCATGACGAGCAATACGGAGTGTTAGGTCTTCCTGTCTGAACTTGCGCTAAGCTTCATATGACATCTGTTTGACATGTCTCCAGTACCGATAAAAAGACCGATAACGTCGGAGCTTAACGGTACCACAGTCTTCAATAGTTCAGCCCCGGGGCCCGTTTAATACCGGGGCTCGGTACCTATCCCTATTCCTGAGTAGCTTCAGATCTGAGTCGTCTTATTAGGAAGCCTAATTTATACTTTTGTAGCAACACTGTTTTTATATAATGGCAAAGAAAGGGTTCCGAGTCTTTTCTTTGTCCTGTGTCACATGTGGCAGCCCGGTTCAATGCTTCTTGAAAACATGACGCACTGTAGTGACGTGTGGATACACTCCAACTCTGTATCAACAGCACTGTTGTGTCACTTCAGTTAAATACTTGTATGTGTGTAGATTAGAAAGAGGTAAGATAAAGGATCTGCAGTATTTTATGAAGTATTAATCGTACAGAGGTCAGTTGTATACAAGTAGAAGTGTGTATTTACCGGGTAGCAGGCTGTCAGTAGGCTACGCCTCTCTATTTGGACCGGTAGATCTCGGCAGACTGGCAACTTTAAAAGTAGCTCTCGGTTCAGGAAGGTTGGGCACCCCCGAGTTCGACTGATCCCAATCACAGATCACGCTGATCGCGGATCAGAGTCGATCCAGCTCTTTAACATTAAGGAGTTTTCACCTCTTTCTCAGGTGGTCCGGCTGGACGGGGGGGAGTACGTGTCGATGGCCGGAGAGTTCAACGAGCTGCGGCGGGTCAGTGTTTCAGAATGATATTATTATATATGTAATAACATGTACATATATAATAATAGTAATAATGATGATTATTAGGAAGTAATGAATGTTAATGAGGAGTGTTTGTGTGTCAGGTGACCCCGGAGCAGTGGAAGACGATGGAGGCGATGATCAGAGGCACCAAAGGATCCTAAACACAGCGACCAGTCAGAGCGCAGAGTTCCTTCTGATGTCATCATTATGAGACGGTGTTGATGTTTTGATACGATTGATCTCTTAGCTTGTAGCAGTCTTACTGCACATGCTCAGTGTGAACAAATAAAACTCTTGCGTTTATTTGGGTTTAGATTTGTGTTGCAGTGTATATAATGACACACACACACACACACACACACACACACACACACACACACACACACACACACACACACACACACACACACACACACTAGTTCACTTACCATTACTAACATCTGTGCTATTGTAATTCATCTGCCGCTTGTAAATCGCAGCTGTCTGAATTGTATTAAAATGCTTCTGCAGTTTTTCTATTATTCATTTTTTGCCATTGTTGTGGAAATTCCACAAAGAACCGCCTGCTGGGTATACATGAACGAGTACACACGTTTACACATAGTTGTGTTATTTAATGAAGAGTTGGAGCATTCAACAGATGACATCTATTCCATCTGGGGCGACAGCATTGTGTGTGTGTGTGTGTGTGTGTGTGTGTGTGTGTGTGTGTGTGTGTGTGTGTGTGTGTGTGTGTGTGTGTGTGTGTGTGTGTGTGTGTGTGTGTGTGTGTGTGTGTGTGTGTGTGTGTGTGTGTGTGTGTGTGTGTGTGTGTGTGTGTGTGTGTGTGTGTGTGTGTTCGTTCTTGGATCTCACCACAGAGTCTACACTGTAAAAGGTTTCAGACTAAACTGAAATAAATACATGTATTAAAGTACTCAAATATTGAAGTACTAACATCCTAAAGTATTAAAGTGTGTGTGTGTCTTATGTATTAAATTGGTCTTGAGGAATGGCTTTCGGTGTGGGACAATGTGAGGGTGTGTGGCTGTAATGAGGAGAGACATGGAGCGAAGTTGAAGAAGACGTAAACATCTGCATTAGGGAAAGTAGTGTGTGGGTACTTCGACAGTTGTGCAAATACTTGAACAGTTGATGTGGGATTCTGGTTTTTATTGTGGAGACCAGTTGAGAAGATGACCGCGTCAGCTGGGTGGTAAAGCGGGGAATCCCGGCAGATTTGGAGGATGTGTTGTAGCCATCTAGCTGGTGGGAGGGGACGTACTCGGGGCTGAGGGTGGGCTTCATGGTGTTGCCGATGATCCCCCCACGTAGTGCTTGGAGATGCGGCTCTAGATGTTGTGGCCGGGGGGAACGGGTCGGGCTGGAGAAGGTGGTGGGTATCTGCTGGGTGGAGGTGGGACAAGAGGAATAGCTGAGTATTCTAGTGCAGGGTTAGGGAATGCTCCGGTATCGGGACAACATGAACATGGGATCAGTCCGGTCGTTGGACGTATTTCGTCTCACTGGAATATTAACGGGCAGATTGAAAACAACATCGACCCCATTTCTCCGGTCGATGACGGGAGAGTTTTGAAAGTGACAAAACACTGTTTCACACATTTAAAACACTTAGGCAATTAAACAATGTTTACCCAGGATTCAGGGACTTTCCCTGGCTTGTAAGATGTGGGGATGTGCCCTGGAGGTATCAGACTATTTAAAACATCTATACCTAGGATTCAATCACTTTTCCTGGCTTGTAAGATGTGGGGATGTGCCCTGGAGGTATCAGACTATTTAAAACATCTATACCTAGGATTCAATCACTTTCCCTGGCTTGTAAGATGTGGGGATGTGCCCTGGAGGTATCAGACTATTTAAAACATCTATACCCAGGATTCAATCACTTTTCCTGGCTTGTAAAGCGATGTTATTATTATGTTTATGATGCATATTGTGTATACTGTTTTTGTAAAAATAACGTGATAATTAAATAAATACAAAATATTTTAATAACGTTTAAGGTTCCCAGGGGTTGATACCGTGCCAGGTATCAGACTATTTACACAAAGTTCACCCAGCTGGTTTGCCTTCACTAACTGCACGGAGGCTCAGTCTCTGGTACATCTTTATATACAAAGCCATGCTAGGGAAACCTCCTCTGATATCTGCTCCTGACCTCAGGGAGAGGTGTCAGTGGCTCCTGCCTGAGATCGCATGCTGTGGTTTTATTAAGTGAGCAGCTGCTAGGACTGTCTGAGGGAAGACAGCTGTTAGACGCAGCTCCTCTGTCTGGGAGCAGGCTGCACATTAAATGGAAACTGAGCAATCTGGTTCCACTACATGTTCTAAAGCTCGGTTGGATGCTACTCAATCAGAAGCTGCTGGTACCTGCTCATGTGGATCATTGTGTAAACGATGCTGTTTGATGTCCTTGTGTTGTTCTGTTTATGCTTTTATGTTTCATGTGGAACTACTTGAACAGGTCTCCCTTGGAAAAGAGATCAATGATCTCAATGGGATTCATCTGTATAAATAAAGGTTTGAAATGAAATGAGGATTCAGAACCTTCTCTGGCTTGTAAAATGCGGTGATGCGCCCTCGAGGTATCGGACTATTTAAACAAAGTTTACCCAGGATTCAGACACCTTCTCTGGCTTGTAAAATGCGGTGATGCGCCCTGGAGGTACCATACTATTTAAACAAAGTTTACCCAGGATTCAGACACCTTCTCTGGCTTGTAAAATGTGGTGATGCGCCCTGGAGGTACCATACTATTTAAACAAAGTTTACCCAGGATTCAGACACCTTCACGAGCTTGTAAAATGCGGTGATGCGCCCTGGAGGTATCAGACTATTTGAAACAACTTTTACCCGCCTTTGAAACACTTATTTCTGGGTTTTAGCCTGTCATTTTGCAAGATATGATTTAACGTTGAAGCTCTCCTCTAAATTGACATATTCTGTCCGTCTCCAGGAGAGCTTCAATGTTAAATAATATCTTGCAAAATGAAAGGCTAAAAATCTCTTCCAGATGTTTAAAAACACTTTCCCCGACAATTTAAACATTATTTCTGGCTTGTAAAGTGCAGTGGTAGTATCAGACTATTTCAAGGATTACCAGGGCGATGAGAACATCCTCCACTGGAGGGTGGGTGCTGCTGCTGTGAATAAGGATGAATATGGATGCCGATGGGCGGACGATAAAGCACCGCAAAATCCACCTCCCCTTTAAGGTTCCCAGGAGCACGAGGTTCAAGAGGGTGTGATCATCTGGGTTTAGTCAGTGGGGGAGTGCTTAAATTCGCGGGCCCGGGGACCCAAGGTGCACGAGGTTATGGAAGTACGCATGTCAGGGAGCGATGCTGGAGCTAATTAGTCCGTCATTTGGGGCTCTGTAAGCCGCCACAGAGAGGTGCTTTTCTCGGTGTATTTCATGGAAGTCTGACATAGCCTGTTTGCTCATGTCAGGAAAATGTCTGACTTATGGGTTAGGGGTTAGGTTGGGGAAGAGCGCAGGGCTCCGGAGGTAGATAGGTGTTTAAAAAACCATTAAAAACCTCCGTAAACATGAACCTTATAAAAACCCTTCTAAAAGTATCATAAAAGCTCCGCGAGGACGAGGCCGTTTCAGACGAATGGTTAAAAAGTGCAGAGCGGAGCCGGACCACGGAACGGCGGCAGAGTATGTTTAAAAAGCAGATCTCCCCGTCCCAGGATCTGGAGGGTGGTGTGTGTGTGTGCGCGTGTGTGTGCGCGCGCGTGCGTGTATCGATGTATCTACGTGTGTGTGCGTGTGCGGAGCTTGTCCCAATGGAATCCATAAAACCCCCTAAATGATAGGGGGATCTAAAATGGCCAATTTAAAAGTGATTCCAGTTATATTCGTAAAAGCCGTGCATGGTAGTGCAAGTGCAGTTAAAACACAAGTGCAATGATACAAATACAAATAATTAAAACATTCTCCCCAGTAATATTAATTTAAAGGGAGTGTTAAAATTAACTAATAATAATAAAATAAAGGAAGGCACACCGGGTTTGTAAAATCGTCAGGCCCGGATCTACGGGGGTGCATAAGGGTGCATTGCACCCTCAGTTCAATCAATCAATCAATCAATGTATATTTATATAGCCCACTATCACAAATGTTACATTTGTCTCAGTGGTCTTCACAGTGTGTACATAATATCAGTATGACAATATGACACCCTCTGTCCATAGACCCTCACATCGTACAAGGAAAAACTTCCAAAGAAAACCCAGTTGAGTCGTTATGCACCCTCATTTGAAAAATGTAAAGTAAAAACAAATTCAATTAAAAGTGAAAAAAATGACATTTGGCCTACTATTACAAACAATAGTAGTAGTAGTAATAATAATAATAATAATAATAATAATAATAATAATAATAATAATAACAATAATAATAATAATAATAATAATAATAATAATAATAATAATAATATAATAATAATAATAATAATAATAATAATAATAATAAGAAGAGAAGAAGAAGAAGAAGAAGAATATAGTTGAAATCATATACATTGTAATTGTGGTTGAATAGCATTGTCTGCTGCATTTATTTGATCAATTTAAACGGTAAGTAACGTTATTATGTCAGGTGCGCGTGACCTGTGCCGCTGCACATTCATCATCTGCAAGGTGCTGACACAGCAGTCAATGATGGATCAGAAAATGGTTAAAACAACCAGCCCTTATCGCCAGCATACACTGCATCTACTGCAGGTATAACAGTTCAGATCATGGGGACATTACATTACTGTCGTGGACACTAACGTCCTCCTGCCCGACTCGCCGGCTTTTCCCGCCTCGCCCACAGAGGCGGAGCAGCCACAGCCGTCTTCGTTGCCCCAAACACCGCCACCCCTCGGCAACCCGCAAGTGCCAGAGGACCTCGGGAAAACAGAGCCTGCCCAGGTATATTTAAAAAAGTACCCAACTCGCCTGTACAGCGGGGTAAGGCGCTCATTTTGCAGCTCATGGTTTCACAACAGAGATAGGGTGGAATATTCATGTAAAAAAGATGCCATCTTCTGCTATGCATGTAGACATTTTGGTTCAAGTAAGTCAGATGCCTTCACCACAACTGGCTACAACAACTGGCTCTAATAGGCTACGTGATAAGGGACTGGGAAGGCATAATCAAGCAAAGAGCACATAGATCCATAGATCTCTTAATGTTGCTCTCAAAGTGCACCAGATTGATGGTTTTAACTTCAATATTAAAAAAAAACCTTCCCGGGGGAGCATGCCCCCGGACCCCCGTAGAGGAGGTGAGGACCCCCATAGAGGGTGTTAGGTCCACTCCCCACTTATAAAAATAGCACTTTACCACTGCACCCTCTCTAATCTCAGATGCACCCTTTGTCATTTTGTTCTGGAACCGGGCCTGCTGGGGACACATGTTCACGTATACAAGACGTACTAAAGTGCATTTTGCATGATAGGTCCCCTTTAAATATCTATGTTTTAAATCTGCTGTTTGAATGATATCACATTATAAATAAAGACATGTTGTCAGCTGTTACCTGTTTGTCACGTGACCTGTCCGTCAGCTGTTACCTGTCTGTCACATGATGTGTTTGTCAGCTGTTACTTGTGCACGTTGATCACGTGCTCCCTATTTAAATGAGAACACTGAGGTGCCACTTCCTTTAAACCGAGCAGGTGAGCAGGTCTCTATTGTATTTACACACCATAATGTTTAAATGCACACAGGTGAGGTAACAGGTGCTCTGCGATTGTTTGTGAAATGTGAAGGACAGCAGCAGCCGCAGTGTGTAAAAGTGACTGTGCGCTGCGTCAGTTTAAAGAGGAAGCTGCTGTGCGGATGTTTGGACACTGGTTTCCCGGGAAGAAAGCACATGTTTGGACACTTGTTTTCCTTGAAAAAAATGGATATTTAGACACTATTTTTCTGTAGAAACTATGAGAACGTATGAGCGCTGAAATATGGCAGGCCAACAGTGCCATAAAACATCACTAATTCAAAGCGTTAGTGCTATAGCCACATTTAAGGAAGAGATTCCACCAATACTTAACTTGATAGCATGTCTGCATGTAGGGGAGGAAACTTATACAAAATGTACACCACCCCAAATTGATCATGGTGTTGATAGTTCTTCAGATGCGCTGCGAATACAATGAGACTCTGTTGCTCCTTTGAAAAAGAAGAAAATAAAAGAACATAGATTAGCTCCATGGCATAATGCCGAAACCCGCAAAATAAAGCAAAAGTCGAGACAACTTGAAAGGATATGGCGTTCCACTAAACTTGAAGAATCTCGTTTAATTTGGCATATTACTCTCAATGAATATAAGAAAGCACTGCGTAAAGCGAGAGCAGCCTACTACTCTTCATTAATAGATGAGAATAAGAATAATGCAACATTTCTTTTCAGCACTGTAGCCAGGCTGACAGAGAGCCACAGCTCCATGGAGCCTTCTATTCCCACAGCACTCAGTAGCAATGATTTTATGTGCTTTTTTAACCATAAAATAGTTTGCATCTTTATCTCGGGCTGACCTTGGACCAGCCCCTAGTTTATGCTCTTATAGGCTTAGACTTATTTTCTATGTATACATTCATTAATGCATATCACATCACTAACTCAACCCCCGGGGGAACGCTCCCCGGAGTTTATGTCCCTCCTCTTGCAGGTTTTGAAATATTACAGGATGGGTCTGGATCATGAACCGTGACAGAGCCTGTTGCTGTGGTCCTGCTCAAAGCCCATCGTAACATCTTTGGAGTAACAGGGACATTTTCTGACACCATCATGGATCCTTCATTTTCATGTAAGTCAACTTTGTCATTGTTATTGTCTTTGCAGGATTTTTTTTCTCAAAAAAGTTAATGTTTAATTCGATTAAACGCACTTTTTGAAGCATTGAACGTGGTTGTTATGGGGTTGTTTGTGAATGTGGTAGTTTTGGCTGTCGTTTGAGGTGGTTAAGGCGGTTGTGTTTGCGGTCGTTTTTTGAGATGGTGAAGGCGTTGTGTTTGAGGTGGTGAACACAGTTGTTTTGGTGGTCGTTTGAGGTGGTGGTGTTGGCGGTCACTTAAGGTGGTGGATTTGGCGGTCTGAGGTGGCAAAGGCAGTTTTGGCGCTGGTTTGATGTGGAATCCTCTATTAGTACACAGTGTTCAACTTGTATTAACGCTGGTCTTTGTCCCCTTTGCAGCTTTAGCTCGGGCTGACCTTGGACCAGCCCCTAGTTTATGCTCCTATAGGCTTAGACTTCCTCTCTAGGTATACTTTCATGAATGCATATCACTAACTCAACCCCCGGGGCATCGCTCCCCGGAGTTTTTGTTTCCTTCCTCTTGCAGGTTTGCAGTATTACAGGATGGGTCTGGATCATGAACCGTGACAGAGCCTGTTGCCGTGGTCCTGCTCGAAGCCCACCGTAACGTCTTTGGAGTAACAGGGACATTTTCTGACACCATCATGGATCCTACATTTTCATGCAAGTCAACTTTGTCATTTTTATTGTCTTTGCAGGAATTGCAGTGTTTTTCTTTCGAAAAAAAGTTGATGTTTGATTGATTTGGTGGTGGAGACCACCCTTGCTCATTTTTAGTGCACTCAGGGGCAAAAGTAAGGGTGTCGTTCTTTTCCGTCCATTTGGGCATCCGCGTCTCCAATGTAAAGCCCTAGAATTGTACACAGATTGTACATTTGGAAAACTCAAGTCCCTAACGGTTAGTTAGTGATACACATTAATGAATTTATAAATGGAGAGGAAGCCTAAGCCTATAGGAGCATAAACTAGGGGCTGGTCCAAGGTAAGCCCGAGCTAAAGCTGCAAAGGGGACAAAGACCAGCGTTAATACAAGTTGAACACCGTGTACTAACAGAGGATTCCACATCGAACCAGCGCCAAAACTCCCTTCACCACCTCA
The DNA here is from genome assembly GCA_036324585.1 of Champsocephalus esox. Classification (NCBI taxonomy): domain Eukaryota; kingdom Metazoa; phylum Chordata; class Actinopteri; order Perciformes; family Channichthyidae; genus Champsocephalus; species Champsocephalus esox. The sequence goes on along the minus strand of JAULUE010000070.1, from coordinate 6,791 downwards.
GACCACCAAATTCACCACGTTGACCATATCAGCGGTGGTTTTGGTGGTCTGAGGTGGTTAAAGCGGTAGTTTTGGCGGTCTGAGTGGTAGGTGGTGAACGTGGTTGATTTTAGCAGTCTGAGGTGGCGAAGGCAGTTTTGGCGCTGGTTTGATGTGGAATCCTCTGTTAGTACACAGTGTTCAACTTGTAGTAACGCTGGTCTCTGTCCCCTTTGCAGCTTTAGCTCGGGCTGACCTTGAACCAGCCCCTAGTTTATGCTCCTATAGGCTTAGACTTCCTCTCTCGGTATACTTTCATGAATGCAAATCACATCACATCACTAACTCAACCCCGGGGGGGAAGCTCCCCGGAGTTTTTGTTTCCCTCCTCTTGAAGGTTTGCAGTATTACAGGATGGGTGTGGATCATGAACCGTGACAGAGCCTGTAGCCGTAGTCCTGCTCGAAGCCCATCGTAACGTCTTTGGAGTAACAGGGAAACTTTCTGACACCATATTGGAGCCTTCATTTTCATGTAAGTCAACTTTGTAATTTTTATTGTCTTTGCCGGAATTGCAGTGTTTTTCTTTCTACAAAAAGTTGATGTTTGATTGATTTGGTGGTGAAGACCACCCTTGCTTATATTTAGTGCACTCAGGGGCAAAAGTAAGGGTATCTTTCTTTTCCGTCCATTTGGGCACTTGCGTCTCCAATGTAAAGCCCTAGAATTGTACCCAGATTGTACATTTGGAAAATCCTAGGCCCTAACGGTGAGTTAGTGATACACATTAATGAATGTATACATCGAGAGGAAGTCTAAGCCTATAGGAGCATAAACTAGGGACTGGTCCAAGGTCAGCCCGAGCTAAAGCTGCAAAGCGGACAGAGACCAGCATTAGTACACGGTGTTCAACTTGTATTAACAGAGGATTCCACGTCAAACCAGCGCCAAAACTTTCTTCACCACCTCAGACTGCAAAAACAACCACGTTCACCACCTCAGACCGCCAAAACCACCGCCAAAACCACCGCCAAAACCACCGCCAAAACCACCGCCAAAACCAATTCAAACCACCGCTGAAATGGTCAACGTGGTGATTTTGGTGGTCTGAGGTGGTGAAGGCAGTTTTGGCGCTGGTTCGATGTGGAATACTTTGTTAATACAAGTTGAACACCGTGTACTAACGCTGGTATTTGTCCCCTTTGCAGCTTTAGCTCGGGCTGACCTTGGACCAGCCCCTAGTTTATGCTCCTATAGGCTTAGACTTCCTCTCTATGTATACATTCATTAATGCATATCAGTAACTCCCCGTTAGGGACTTGAATTGTCCAAATGTGCAATCTGTGTACAATCCTAGGACACTTTACATTGGAGACACGGGTGCCCAAATGGACAGACAAAAAGTTACCCTTACTTTTGCCCCTGAGGGCACTAAAAAAAAGCCAGGGTGGCCTACACATAGATGTCTTCTATGTGCAATCATTAATGTGCATCACTAACTCAATCGCTCCCCGGAGTTTGTGTCCCTCCTCTTGCAGGTTTGCAGTATTACAGGATTGGTCTGGATCATGAACCGTGACAGAGCCTGTTGCCGTGGTCCTGCTCGAAGCCCATAGTAACGTCTTTGGAGTAACAGGGACATTTTCTGACACCATCATGGATCCTTCATTTTCATGTAAGTCAACTTTGTCATTGTTATTGTCTTTGCAGGAATTGCAGTGTTTTTTTTCTTCAAAAAGTTGATATTTAATTGGTTTAAATACACTTTTTGAAGCATTGAACGTGGTTGTTATGGGGTTGTTTGTGAATGTGGTAGTTTTGGCTGTCATTTGAGGTGGTTAAGGCGGTTGTGTTTGCGGTTGTTTTTTGAGATGGTGAAGGCGTTGTGTTTGAGGTGGTGAACACAGTGGTTTTGGCGGTCGTTTGAGGTGGTGGTTTTGGCGGTCTGAGGTGGTTTAAGTGGTTGTTTTGGCGGTCGCTTGAGGTGGTGGTTTTGGCGGTCTGAGGTGGCAAAGGCAGTTTTGGCGCTGGTTTGATGTGGAATCCTCTGTTAGTACACAGTGTTCAACTTGTATTAACGCTGGTCTTTGTCCCCTTTGCAGCTTTAGCTCGGGCTGACCTTGGACCAGCCCCTAGTTTATGCTCCTATAGGCTTAGACTTCCTCTCTAGGTATACATTCATTCATATCACTAACTCAACCCCCGGGGCATCGCTCCCCGGAGTTTTTGTTTCCTTCCTCTTGCAGGTTTGCAGTATGACAGGATGGGTCTGGATCATGAACCGTGACGGAGCCTGTTGCCGTGGTCCTGCTCGAAGCCCACCGTAACGTCTTTGGAGTAAAAGGGAAACTGTCTGACACCATCATGGATCCTACATTTTCATGTAAAGTCAACTTTGTCATTTTTATTGTCTTTGCAGGAATTGCAGTGTTTTTCTTTCTAAAAAAAGTTGATGTTTGATTGATTTGGTGGTGGACACCACCCTTGCTCATTTTTAGTGCACTCAGGGGCAAAATAAAGGGTGTCTTTCTTTTCCGTCCATTTGGGCATCCGCGTCTCCAATGTAAAGCCCTAGAATTGTACACAGATTGTACATTTGGAAAACTCAAGTCCCTAACGGTTAGTTAGTGATACACATTAATGAATTTATAAATAGAGAGCAAGCCTAAGCCTATAGGAGCATAAACTAGGGGCTGGTCCAAGGTAAGCCCGAGCTAAAGCTGCAAAGGGGACAAAGACCAGCGTTAATACAAGTTGAACACTGTGTACTAACAGAGGATTCCACATCGAACCAGCGCCAAAACTCCCTTCACCACCTCAGACCACCAAATTCACCACGTTGACCATATCAGCGGTGGTCTTGGCGGTCTGAGGTGGTTAAAGCGGTAGTTTTGGCGGTCTGAGGTGGTGAACGTGGTTGATTTTAGCAGTCTGAGGTGGCGAAGGCAGTTTTGGCGCTGGTTTGATGTGGAATCCTCTGTTAGTACACAGTGTTCAACTTGTAGTAACGCTGGTCTCTGTCCCCTTTGCAGCTTTAGCTCGGGCTGACCTTGAACCAGCCCCTAGTTTATGCTCCTATAGGCTTAGACTTCCTCTCTAGGTATACTTTCATGAATGCATATCACATCACTAACTCAACCCCCGGGGGCATCGCTCCCCGGAGTTTTTGTTTCCTTCCTCTTGCAGGTTTGCAGGATTACAGGATGGGTCTGGATCATGAACCGCGACAGAGCCTGTTGCCGTGGTCCTGCTCGAAGCCCACCGTAACGTCTTTGGAGTAACAGGGAAACTTTCTGACACCATCATGGATCCTACATTTTCATGAAAGTCAACTTTGTCATTTTTATTGTCTTTGCAGGAATTGCAGTGTTTTTTTTTCTAAAAAAAGTTGATGTTTGATTGATTTGGTGGTGGAGACCACCCTTGCTCATTTTTAGTGCACTCGGGGGCAAAAGTAAGGGTGTCTTTCTTTTCCGTCCATTAGGGCACCCGTGTCTCAAATGTAAAGCCCTAGAATTGTACACAGATTGTACATTTGGAAAACTCAAGTCCGTAACGGTGCGTTAGTGATATGCATTAATGAATGTAGAGAGGAAGTCCAAGCCTATAGGAGCATAAACTAGGGGCTGGTCCAAGGTCAGCCCGAAGTAAAGCTGCAAAGGGGACAGAGACCAGCATTAGTACACGTGTTCAACTTGTACTAACAGAGGATTCCACATCAAACCAGTGCCAACACTTCCTTCGCCACCTCAGACTGCAAAAACAACCACGTTCACCACCTCAGACTGCCAAAACCACCTAAAACCACCGCTGAGATGGTCAACGTGGTGATTTTGGTGGTCTGAGGTGGTGAAGGCAGTTTTGACGCTGGTTCGATGTGGAATCCTTTGTTAATACAAGTTGAACACCGTGTACTAACGCTGGGGACTCTTTACTGTGACGGACCCTGTGAACTATGACGGGAGAACAGGAAGAGGTGAGTTATGATAACTACTGCAGGTATGATATGACAAATATATGACGCTTAGTCTAAACAGCTTATACATTACTAGAATCGCTAATTACGCATTTTTCATCCCCATAGGTTGGCGTGCCAATCCAGCCCCCCGACATTTAGGATTAATGTGTTTCTCATACTGACGTCAACCATTCAATAAACGGGTTTGAACGCCACACAAGCTCTTGTCATCTTTTATAAATCAAATGCTTCCTGTGCAATGCCTTACCATGAAACAAATGAATATGCTTCGCCAATAGTGAAGCTATATAATATGGGATCAAATTACATTACATTGCATTTAGCTGACGCTTTTATCCAAAGCGACTTACAATAAGTACATTCGACCAGGAAGACACAACCTTGAAGAAAACAGAATCATATAAGTACATCAGGTTTCATAGAGCCTAGCATTTCAAGTGCTACTCAGCTGGCTATAGATAAGCCAGTCCTTTATTAGTATATAAGTGCTCTGTTAGCAGTTCTTTGTTAGTCATTCTATCGCTCGAGGTGGAGTCGAAAGAGATGCATTTTCAGTCTGCGCCGGAAGATGTGCAGGCTTTCTGCTGTCCTGAAGGGGAGCTCATTCCACCATTTTGGAGCCAAATCAAGTTTTATTTATAAAGCACATTTATAAAGATTTTTGGTCGAGCCATAGTGCTGTACATATAATAAAAATAGCCTACAGTAGAGACACTTTACAGCAAATACAACAGCACAGATTGTTCAGAATATCAGTTTGAGAAAAACGACACCCTCTATCCTTAGACCCTCACATCGTACTGTAACAACCGGTGTTTATGTGACCGGTAGTCACTTACGGTAACGCCCGCCCACCCAGCCAGTGATTCGCTGTTGGTTGGCGCCTCATGTCCTTTAAATAGGGGGGAGTTAGACGGACCAGGAAGGGAAAGGTGTGTGCAGCAAGAGGGATCGGCGGAGCAACACGCTCATCAGTTAGTAACTAGCAGTTAGGTCGTTTAAAGTCCGTACCGTTTGTCTGATCCACCGTCCACCGTCATCATACCCTTCTGTTGCTTCACGTTCCTGGATAATTGTGTACAAAACTGACAGGAGCCGCTCATCTCCCAACCACCTTAAAAACCAGGACTGGATTTTCAAAACCGACTGGATTGCTAAAACTAACTGTTATTCTCCCGTGGTAATTGATTGTTGATGGGACCGAAGATGAAATATCGTTGAATGACAAAGATAAAAGAAAATAAATAAAGAAACCCACCCCTGTGGCTAGTAGACCTATACTTTATTTTTTTGGAAAAAGAATTCAGAATCCTTGTTGTGGGAAATGGAAGGAGAATTAGTGGTGTCCCCTAAATCAATTACAGTACCTTCTCACGAGTCTCCTCCCACAACATATTCACTGTTGGACATGGACCTCACTAGATTCTCAGAGTTGGCTAATGAGGCTAACTCCTCAGACTGCTGTAAAAGACGACATCAATGGAAATGGAGGACCTCAACCTGTAACTTCTGCCTTAGGGGAAAATAATTCTGGATCTAGGATTCAACAGCAGCTTCAGGAAATGATTGAGAACCAACATCACCATCGCCAGGAGCTAAAGGATAACATGGAACAAATGACAAACAAAATAACAAATCTCATAATGAACAAGTAAATAAGGCCTGTCAGGGTTAGGTTTGTGTAATGGCCACCGGATAGGGTTAGGTTCAACATTTTGATCTGACTGCTGTAAGCAGAAGGATTGATGCACTCGCCATCATTGACACGCATCCAGGTATGGTCATCTCTCATTCAGGCTCCTCTCGTAACTATGTCAAGTCTAAAAATGATGTTGGAAGACACATCATGTTTGTGCTTTAAGTGTCCTCCATATTAAAAAATGAACACCTCTAAAGTAGATAACTCAGGTATCATCGATCGTTTCAGCCCATTACGTCTATACAATCTCCTCTAGGAATGGCCCTGCTCGGGGAATCAATTCCAGCAGTGTGTCTCATAAAAATTCTGCAGCTGTGTGAACAGACTTCAGACTGCAGGAGGAACAGGGTTAGGGTTAGCTCCGGAGGAGCCCTGCGTGGTGCACTGGCTCTCGGTAGATAGGTGTTTTATAAAACATTAAAAACCTCCGTAAACATAAACCTTATAAAAACCCTTTTTAAAAAGCATCATCAAAGCTCTGTGAGGACGAGACCGTTTCAGATGAATGGTTAAAAAGTGCAGAGCGGAGCCGGACCGCGGAACGGCGGCAGAATATGCCTAAAAAGCAGATCCCCCCCGTCCCAGGATCTGGAGGGTGGTGTGTGTGTGCGCGTGCGTGTGTGCGTGGGGGAGGGTTAGGGTTGGGTTAGGGTTAGGGTTAGGGTTAGGTTTGTTTAATGGCCACCAGATCTCCCCATGTCGCCCAACGACTTCATGGTTATACAGAGATCCAAGGAAAGGCACACGCACTAGAGGCATTGTCGGCGCATGCTCTAGTTTGGCATCATGACTGAATCATAAGTGTGTAAAGGTGAAGTAGACAGGGTAATTTAAGTTTGAAGGACAGAGGGTTAGGGTTAGGGTTAGGGTTAGGGTTAGGGTTAGGGTAGGGTTAGGGTTAGGGTTAGGGTTAGGGGTTAGGGTTAGGGTTAGGGTTAGGGTTAGGTTTGTTTAATGGCCACCAGAGGGTTAGGGTTAGGGTTAGGGTTAGGGTTAGGGTTAGGGTTAGGGTTAGGGTTAGGGTTAGGGTTTAGGGTTAGGGTTAGGGTTAGGGTTAGGGTTAGGGTTAGGGGTTAGGGTTAGGGTTAGGGTTAGGGTTAGGGTTAGGTTTGTTTAATGGCCACCAGATCTCCC
>CM070499.1:15392773-15585025 GCA_036324585.1 Champsocephalus esox | reverse complement strand
GTTCAGTTATTATGCTCCAAATATCTGGAACAAACTCCCAGAAACCTGCAGGTCCGCTGCAACTCTGACTACTTTTAAATCCAGGCTGAAGATTTTTCTCTTTGTCGCTGCTTTTAATTGAACTATTCATATCTTAGACTGCACTGTAACTTTTATCCATGTATTTTCCCTTTTAATGATACTTGGGCACTGTTTTGAGATACTGGTACTTTATTTGAGTATTTCAATGTGTTGCTACTTTATTCTTCTACTTCTACAGTTCAGAGGTACATGGTGTATTTCTACTCCGCTACATGTATTTCATACCTTTTAGTTACTTTACGGATCTGGATGAATTATGTGAAATATAATCAAGTGTTAAATCAGACTTTAGTTCCACCTGGAGTAAATCCACCAGCTACCCTGCAGTATACAAACTACTTCAGACTAGCTGCACCTTCACCAGCTTTGAGAACACTTTGATGATAAATCATTATAAAACACATCATATATATTATTCTGAAATGGACCAATCTGCACAACGACTACCTTTACTGTCGCTATTTCCACTATATGTTGATGCGAATACCTTTATACTTTTACTTGAATAACATTTGTAATGCAGTACTCTTGCTGTAACGTAGTATTCCTACACTCTGGTACTTCTACTCAAGAACAAGATCTGAGTACTAAAGCTAACGTTAGCCAGAACATTTTTTCAGTTCACTTCACGCTCCAACACGGAGCTCTGCTCTGAACACCTGAATGGCCCGTTCTGGCAGCTGTTCACCAGCGGTCCTGTCTGTAGGAGTCACTCCGGACCACATAATGTGGGAGGAAGAGCACCGTGCGGCAATGTTGGCACATAGCAGCTCGCGGCTGCAGATTGTCACGTAGTGATCGTCTTCTCAAATAGGACATCTTTGATAATAGATTCTGGCCTATCAGAATCGAGGTGGCGGCGTGGTGTTGTTGCAGGAAGTCCCGATGGAGAATCATGTTGCGGTAACACATCTCTATATACATTGATACAACATTACGTGTTGATAGAAATCATCACATAATGAAATAAGACCCCACAGTTTGATGATTGATAGGTGTGTGGGCTGTCTTCCGTTTTCACACACAGGACAGTGGGGGATGTCCACCCTTATCCACGAATATAAAGTAATTTTTCCTCTGTGACGAGCAGCAGGTTCAGCTTCATTTAAATATGTCGTGTTGTAATAGATGGATTTATTTTTCATCTCAAGAGAGAATGTGAATTTTATGTTAGTATTTAAAAAAAAATCCCCCCAGACAGCGCCGCTGCGGGGGTTGGGTTTTCAGCATGTCAATTGTGTCACACAAATGTGCCCTTTTATTTCATACAGTTCAATTTGGATTGAGACAGGGAAATAATCCAAACCTCATACGTGGCGTTTCACTGTCAAGGGGAGCGTGTATGTAATTACATTTCAAATACTGACTTAATAATAATAATAATAATAATAATAATAATACATTTGTTTTGGGGGACGCCTTTCAAAACACCCAAGGACACCTTACAGGGTTACAGATTTACAATTTAAATTTACAATTATACCTTACAAATTAAAACAGTCGATTTAGTGAAGAATCAGCCGGGGTAAGACAAGACAAACAACAGGAAATTGACTACAAAAGGACACAGAAGGACACAGGGTACAGATTATAGGGAAAATGCCAGTTTGAACAGTTCTTATGGAATCAGACTGTCGGATGTGTAGTGGCAGGGTGTTCCAGAGTCTGGGAGCCGAGCAGCTGAAAGCTCGAGCACCCATGGTTTTGAGGCGATAGCTTGGGACGGTGAGAAGTCCTACGGACGAAGAGCGGAGGGTGCGGGAGGGGGTGTACTCCTGAAGGAGGTCAGAGATGTAGATGGGGCAAGGTTATGGACAGCTTTGTATAGGAGTAGAATTTTTTGTAATCAATACGGTAGCGTACAGGGAGCCAGTGTAGCTGAGTGAGAATGGGGGTGATGTGGTCGGATGAATTGGTGCGGGTGATGATACGGGCAGCAGCGTTCTGGATTATTTGCATTCTATTGAAGAGCTTGATGGGAAGGCCAGTCAGAAGTGCATTGCAGTAATCAATCCGGGATGTGACGAATGAGTGGACCAGGATTTCAGTGCTGGGTTGGGACAGAGATGAGCGGAGTCTGGAGATGTTCCGAAGATGAAAGAAAGCGGTGCGGGTGATGTTTTTTATGTGTGGTGCGAATGAGAGGGAGCCGTCCAGAATGACACCGAGGCTTTTCACTTGCCGTCGATGATGATGTTTGATGCTGGGGTGATATGTGAATTGGTGAGGGTGGATTTGGAGCCGATGAGCAGGGCCTCAGTTTTGCTACCGTTAAGCTTCAGGAGGATCCTGTTCATCCAGCTCCTGATGTCCTCAAGGCATGTGGTGAGGGAGGTTGGGGGGAGGGCAGTGGTGGGTTTGGAGGAAATGTAGACCTGTGTGTCATCGGCGTAGCAGTGAAAATTAACCTCATGGTGACGGAGGATTTTGCCCAGGGGGAGGAGATATATGATGAATAGGAGTAGACCCAGTACTGACCCCTGGGGGACACCCAGTGAAATAGCACTTTCTTGTGACTTATGATTACCGAGTTGTACAAACTGTTGTCTGTCAGTGAGGTATGATGAGAACCAGGATAGTGCAACACCAGTGATCCCAATGCCAGCCAGGCGGTCCAGGAGTAGTCGGTGAGAGATGGTATCGAATATAGCACTGAGGTCAAGGAGGATGAGGATGGTGAGAAGTCCGGAGTCAGCTGCACGGAGGAGGTCGTTGGTGATTTTAACCAGGGCTGTTTCAGTACTGTGTTTTTGGCGGAAACCAGATTGGAAGGGTTCATGGAGGTTGTTTGTGTCAAGATGAGACTGAAGCTGTGCGACAACCACCCTCTCAAGGGTCTTGGAAATGAAGGGTAGGTTGGAGATGGGCCTGTAGTGGTTTAGATCGGCTGAGTCAGTACCGGGTTTTTTGAGGATGGGAGTGATTGCAGCCAGTTTGAGGGAGGTGGGTACAATTCCAGAGGTGAGGGAGGAGTTAATTATGTCAGTGATCATGGGTGATATGGCTGGTAGGCAAGCCTTGACCATGGTGGTGGGAAGAGGATCAAGCTGACAGGTGGTGGTTTTAGCTTTACGGATGAGCTCTGAGATGGTGTATTCCGATGCTGGGGTGAAGATGGAGAGGGAGCTGATGAGTGATGGACCAGTGGTAGACATCCAGGGTGGATCACTTAAGAAGGTGCATGCTGAGGCCAGATCTAGGTGAATGGTGTTAATTTTGGAGTGAAAAAATTGCAGAAAGTCATTACATTGGTCAATGGAGATATCTGGAGGGAGGGTTTGAGGAGGCTGAAGTAGGTGACTGACTGTGGAGAAAATAACTCTGTTGTTACCAGTGCTGATGAGGTTGGAGTAATATGAGGACTTGGCATTGGAAAGCGCGTTCTTGTAGAGGTGAAGTTGATCCGAGTACATTTGCGTGTGAACTGAGAGTCCGGTGCTCTTGCACAGCCGCTCCAGTCGGCGGCCAGTTGTTTTGAGCTGACGTAGCTCAGAGGTGAACCAGGGGGCGGAGTGGGTGAATGAAACTTTGTGAGTTTTCAGGGGAGCCAGGGCAGTGAGGGAAGAGGAGAGACAGTTATTATAGTGATTCACCAGGTCAGCAGGGTGGGTGGATGTTGGAGGATTGGGGTAGGAATTAATCAGAGTGGTGAGATCTGTGGGGTTAATGTGTTTAATGTTTCTGAAGGTGATGACCGTTGTTCTTTGGTTTTGGAAAGGGGGGCATGGATATCAAAAATGACAGCTTTATGGTCAGAAATTGGGAATTCAATGACAGCAAAGTTAATGGGAGTGATGCCAGTGCAGCAGAGTAAGTCCAGTATGTGACCTTTGTTATGTGTTGGGAGGTTAACATGTTCTGTGATATCGAGGCAGTCCAGGAGTGAGATGAAATCATTTGCAAAAACATTGGATGGGTCGTCAATGTGGATGTTAAAGTCACCTAAGAGGATAACAGTAGGGGACATTGCACATACAGATGTTAGTAATGATGACAATTCAGTGAGAAAAACATCAGAGGGCTTCGGCGGTCTGTGGAAATAATGATGATGGGTTTGGGGCTAGTGAGTTTTACAACTAAGCATTCAAAAGAGGAGTGATGGGGGACAGTGACAGCAATGACTTTAAAGTGTTCACGGTGCAACACAGCAAGCCCCCCCCCAGTGGCACAGGGTTTACTAATAAAAGCATAACCCGGAGGGACAGCTGCATTACAGCTGGGAGAAGTCATCAGACTGTTGCCAGGTCTCAGTAAGGCATAGAAAATCAAGCTTTTTGACAATAATGAAGTCAGAAACCAGCTGGGCCTTATTGGTGAGGGATCTTATGTTAAACAGACATAGTTCCAGACAGGTAAGTTGTGTGTATGTGGATGCTTTAGGCAGGGGGGATAACACACTGTGATTGACAGCACGGGCAATGCGAGGGGGGCGAGGCTCAGTGGACCAGAAAGAGCGGATTGTTTTGTTATTGCTATGTTTTGTGTACTCAAAGTTTCGTCCAGATCCACGGTGAATGTATCTTGGTCGTTTGAGAATAGTAGAGTGTTGGGCAAGCAGAGCTGGAGGGGTCCTGGAGTAAGACCGGAGACGTAGCAGCTCCGTTGCAGATTAACGCAGCGGAAGAGGCGTGCTCGTTACCGTGAGACACAGAGCGCTCCATATGAGCAGTTTAAAAATCCACATGATGAGTTAAGAACAAAAACAATGTAATCCAGCGGTTTGATGATCCAATTGGTTGAAGTGAAGCGACAAACCTGCACTGCTGAGGCGGGCGAGTAGTCATGTTGGTTGTAGCCGCAGGTTTTCTCTCGAGGCGGAGAAACCGGACGTATGGCGCTGGGGACGAGTGACAGGTTAGCCGGTAGTAGCTGACCTGTGTAGGGCGGCCTTCGTGTTGGCAGCAATCCACAGGGGGGACATTTTCACCCAGGAGAGCTGGCAGAATGGCAGCGGACAGATCCGAACAGGTGTGCTTTGCAGGGCGCACCAGATCAGGCTATCAGGTGAAATAGAGCACAGCCCAAGTAGTCCAGTACGGTGAGCCGTGTACCGGCGCGGCTAGCTTCAAGCTACCGAGTGACAGCACAGTAGCATTAGCGCGTGTACGGATTGTTAAACGGCTAAATTATTCGTCACAATCTTAGATGGGACAGACGGGTTTGAAGCTGACGGATTTGGAGTCCAGTTGCACAAGACAAAATTCAACAGAAACAGCGCGAAACAGCACGAAACAATCGACAGACAACGGAGGAGGCGCGGCAGCAACTTTCCAGCCCCACTGGCAACTTGAGCCCCACCACTGAATGGGTTAGCCCTACCATACTCTAGGGACTTGTGGGTACACTGGGTGGACATTTACTACCGGTCGCGGTCCACCAAGTGTACAGAATAGTGTGTACAGATCACGGACTTTAATACATAGAGGGATGTCCGTGAAATAGACATTGCAAATAAGTGTTTAACGGTGATTTAAACTAGTTTATGCGGGGAAAAGAGTGCTCAAAATCGGATTAAACAGGCTATTTCACACTTACATTACGGACTCCCATTAAAAGTGCATGAAATGTACAGGAATCTGTCCATTTCATCCACATTTGACGACCCGTCCAGGGTGGCTTTCTTACCCATTACGTACACCGACAAAGCCACCTCTTCGGGGCCACTCCAAGACCCCCAAAACACGGACTAAGGAGCTCCAGGATCCCTCCCTGCCTTGAGCAAACAGGCTATGTCACACTTCCATTACGTACACCGACAAAGCCACCTCTTCGGGGCCGCTCCAAGACCCCCAAAACACGGACTAAGGTGCTCCAGGATCCCTCCCTACCATGAGCAAACAGGCTATTTCAGACTTCCATGAAATACACCGGGAGAAAGTACCTCTCTGTGGCCGGTCCAAGACCCCAAAACATAGACTAAGGAGCTCCAGGATCTCTCCCTGACATGCGTACTTCCAGAACCTTGCGCAACTTGGGTCCCCGGGCCCCCGAACTTAAGCACTCCCCCACGGACTAAACCCAGATGATCACACCCTCAAGAAACTCGTACCCCTGGGAACCTTAAAGGGGGGTGTATTTTGCGGTGCTCTATCGTCCGCCCATCGGCATCCATATTCGGCCTTCTTCACAGCAGCAGCACCCACCCTCCATTGGAGGATGTTCTCGTGGCCCTGGTAACACTTAAAGGTGGTGTATTTTGCGGTGCTCTATCGTCCGCCCATCGGCATCCATATTCGGCCTTCTTCACAGCAGCAGCACCCACCCTCCGGTGGAGGATGTTCTCGTGGCACTGGTAACACTTAAAGGTGGTGTATTTTGCGGTGCTTTATCGTCCGCCCATCGGCATCCATATTCGGCCTTCTTCACAGCACCACCTGCCCTGCTGGAGGTTCACACTTTAACTTTTTTGACCCTCGTCTGCCTTACACATCCTCCCACACTTGAGCACTCCTCACTCGGACTAAACACCTCCATGCATACCACCAGAACATCGTGCCCCTGGGGACCTTAAAGGGAAAAAACCCATATTGGGCTTTAAAAACAGAGGACAAAGTAAGTCATTTTAACAAACTTTAGTTACAGTAATAAATACAAAATAAATACATTCACACAGGATATAAATTATTCACTCACCCAGCACAAGGGAACCGAGTACAACAAAACATTGCATATTTACAAGTTGATCACTGACAACAGTGTCCGTATCCGGTGAAGTTGGTGCAGAGTATGGCACCCTCTCTTCACCCATGTCTGAGGGGCTGTGTTCGGCTAGTGACTGGTCCATCTTTGCTCTCCAAGCGTTGACATTTTTGGAGAATTCTTCATCTGACGTCTCGGCATCGCTGGAGTCTTGGTAGGGAGCGGGGCTGTGCTCCTCTCCAGAGCTGTCACTGTCAATGTCAATACCCGCCAAAGTGTCTTCATTTCCCGCTGCTGCTGCTGCTGCTGCTGCTGCTGCTGCTGCTGCTGCTGCTGCCGCCGCTGCTGCTTGCAGTGACTCTGTGAAGAGCAGCCGTATGTCCGCAGCCTCCTTCAAAGAAGGATTCTTCGCGTAACATTTGTCTGCAGTTGCAGTGTTGTGACACATGAAATCACTCACTCTTTGGCGGTTGTCTTTGTCCTGAAACCTCTTCGCATTATCGGCGTGGACTGTGCGGAGGTCGGTGAAGTTAATGGGACCTTGTAGCCCCACATCAGCCCATGCCAACCTCAGGGAGTAGGCAAGGTTCCTGGACGGGTTCTTCCCCGCTGTGTATAGGAAGTAGCGGCTCTGGGTGCAGGTCAGCGTACCCTTGATTTCCAGCCACCTCTTCATCCATCCAAATTCTTCTATGGTGAGGTACAGCTGCGCTTCCCCGAATGCGTTGGCCGTCTTGTGGTTGCTTACCTGTTATGACAGAGGTAAAGAGCGTCAATACAAGTATCAATCATGCATATAACTGCCAGAATAAATACATTTTTTAATAGCACTCACATGGATGAGGTAGCCGAAGGCAGTGACAGTTGTATCCACCTTTCGGACCTTGGCGTTGGTCATGTTGGAGTAGACCCCCGGACGGTGGCCATAAATACAGCTCCAATGGAGGGTCATGTACCCATAGAGGAGTATCCGGGTTGCGGTAGTCGGATTGCTGGCCATCACATCCAGGAGCTGAGGGATGCGAGTTTTGGTCGAAGTCAAACATGCCATGATGTCGTTATGGCTCGGCAGACCTTCCATCTTGTCCCACTTCACTTGCATCTGGTGGATAAGAACTTTCTTCTTCAGGGACTTCAGGATGGCAACGACTTCCCGTTTGATTAAAATCATGTCGTTTTGGCTGAGCCTGCTCCCCTTGCACGGTGTGTTGGCCATGTACTTGAGAAAGTGTGATATATTTTTGATATAGAAGTCGGAGGTCGTGACCTGTAGGCTTGACTTTATCAGGCTCCGGGACCACCCACGTATCCTCTTCAGATCCCTCAGAAAGAGCCAGTCAGACAGGCGATTGAAACCGTGAGCCATGAAACTTAGGAACGATTTCACTCTGCTTATTTTGGAGACTGTGTTTTCTTGGAGCCTCACTGTTGGGTCGATGCCCACATAATGTTCCCGGTATCCTTGCAGATACTCCTCTGTGTAACATAAAACAGTACTTTAATGACAACACATTGTGTGTTACAGAAACTGCATTTGTGACATATTCAACACACTTACCCATGATCCGTGGGAATGTGATGTCCCGCATTATATTCCCCCGGCCCCTGCCGCGGAACCAGGGGGAATGTATGGGAGGGGAGGTTGACGAGGCCTCTGTATACATGGATGCAGGTTCTGAGGAGCTGGATGAATGTGTGTGAGAGTCAGTGGGGGACTTGCTGCAGGCGGGAATGGGAGACTTGCTGCAGGCGGGAATGGGAGACTTGCTGCAGGCGGGAATGGGAGACTTGCTGCAGGAGGGACCTTTCGACTTGGACAGCCTCGTTGGTGTCGACTCTGTTCGGGGTCGTTTCTTTAGAAAGACCCGCTCTCGTTCCTCCCCATCGAACTTGTGCATGTCCCCGGCCCGGTGATTCATCCTTTGTCGCTTATGTTTTATCCTCTGCTGCAACTTGCAGCGCAGGGATTTTACCTCAGCAGCATATCTGTCCCGCTGAGCCCTCACTGTGTTTGCCTCCATCCTCCATTCCTTACAGTCCGGGTTGTCACATTCAATCACCGGGGACAAGGGTGGAGGTTGTGACAGTACATCATCATCTTCCACCATGTCAACATCCCAAGAGGTAATCATTCCTACTGTGGGGTTTGTCATTCGGAGTTCATAAAGCTCCTTCTTTGCCACTGTCATTTTTAGTTTATTTAGAACCACATGTATTTCCTCCCGGGACAGCTCAACATGGTCTCTGTCCAAGTGGCGGTCCAGCCTTGTTCCGCGGTACTCGCATCCTGCAATGGTGCAGGGATGGAGCGTAATGTTTGTCCGTCCGTTGGCCAACAACAGCAGAATCTTTCTTTCAACCAAGTTGCGCACACTATGGTGCCTCTGCAGGTGCTTGCTCATGGCGTGGTAGGAACTATTACAGATCGGACAACGGACCGCCAATCAGACCTGTATTCTTGAGCATTTCGGTACCGGGAAATGTCACCTGTAGAAGGTATAGAACCGGGGCGAAAAAGAGGGAAGCGTGAAAAGACTCAAGAAAGGTGCACTCAGCTCATTTTCAAAACGTTGTTTTTTTTCATTTGCAACATCGTGCGAAAGGTGTCCCATTTAGGCACTCGTTAAGCGGGCAGAGATCCCTGTCATATCTTGGTCTTATCATCCAGGCAAGGCGGGGGCCAAAACTGGATGAAATTGACCAAAAAGTAAAAAATAAATACAATAATTCATCCATGGAAAGATGCATGAAAGTCAAAAAAAGTATCTGAAAATAGTGCATCAAATTGTGGGTAGAGTCCCCTGACAACTCCCCTCACGTTCCTCCAGAGTCTGGTTCTCCCAAAGGATAACAGAGGAAAGGGGTGAAAATTGATTAAATGTATCCGAAAATAGTGCATCAAATTGTGGGTAGAGTCCCCTGACAACTCCCCTCACGTTCCTCCAGAGTCTGGTTCTCCCAAAGGATAACAGAGGAAAGGGGTGAAAATTGATTAAATGTATCCGAAAATATGGCATCAAATTGTGGGTAGAGTCCCCTGACAACTCCCCTCACGTTCCTCCAGAGTCTGGTTCTCTGCTGCGGCGTTAAGAGGTGGAGTCTCTGGACCCGACCCAACCTCCGCTGACACCCCCCTCTCTCCCCAAACTACACCCGCACGGGGCAAGGCAGGCGGAACGCGGGCAGCGCGGAAACTGAAAGTCCACCGGCAGCCGCGCACGCACAGAGGCGAGCCGGAAGGGGCGTCCCACGCCCGGACCGGAAGACCCGGACGTGAGAGGAGGAAAAAGGTGAGCTTGCGTCAACGGAGAGGAGGGACCAGGGGTTGCAGGGGGCCCCATGCAACCGCACCGGACATCCCGACAGTTTTGGGTATGACAACGTGGGGATAACAGTAAGGGGACGGAGGCATTGAACCCCTCGCACCTGCCCCCGGAGGAGGCAGGGGAGTCAGGTACCCGGAGGGCGCACGGTGGAGTCAGAGTTCCGAGTGGTCGAGCCGGGTCCCGGTGAAGCGCAGGACGGAGCACCCGGCAGTAGCCTCCAGCAGACTCCCCCTCGTCCCTCGGAAGAGGCGGAGAGGCGGGTGTTTACATCTGCTGGCGGGTTGCCGGGGAGAACACCCTGCTCGGGAGCCAGGCTCAGAGAGAGTGGCGGTGGGGTGCCCGCGCTCCCGCCTTTTACAGCGGGACTGCGAGTTCGCCTCGGGGAGGGAGAGAAGAGAGGAGCGGAGGCTGCCGAAACAGCCAGGGCCCTCCCCTCGAACCCTCCCCTCGGCTTGGCTTTGTTTTGTCTATTCATTGTCTCGTTATTCCGTGACAACTCCCCTTGAATTCCTCCAGAGACCAGTTCGAAAACTTAAAGTTTTGTGAGAACCATGATTGGGGGTCCTCCAGGCAACAAATGTGTCCGATCCAAAGTGCTCATGAGGCGGATACATTCCTCCATGATTTCCCCATCATGTGAAAATAGCTCGTTTTTTTCTAAGTGCTCTCAAAAACCGGGTTTCCGATTTCGTGCAGATGATAGCTTGGAAAAGATGAATGCATTTTTTGGACAGAGGAAGGGAGGTCTCGTTTCCCCTCTCCGTTGTAAATTGCAACGGGGGAGTGTAAATGTCTCCGGGGCTTCCGCCCGAAGCGCCGAATACTTGAGCTTTTTGCAACCCCTCCTCCGTTGGCACTTAGCCGTTTTTCGAGAATTTCGAAAATCATCCATACTTCCATAACATGAGACCCCGGACCCCCGGAATTAAGCACTCCGCAACGGACTAAACCCAGATGTTCACACCCTCCAGAACTTCATGCCCCTAGTGACTCAGAAAAGAGGTGTATTTTGCGGTGCTTTATCGTCCGCCCATCGGCTTCCATATTCGGCCTTATTCAAAGCAGCAGCACCCACCCTCCGGTGGAGGATGTTCTTGTGCCCCTGGCAACACTTAAAGGTGGTGTATTTTGCGGTGCTTTATCGTCCGGTGGTGGCGAAGTCGTTTGGGACTTGGCTTGGCAACTGGAAGGTCACCAGTTCAAGTCCCGGCAAGACCAAGTGCTACCGAGGTGTCCCTGAGCAAGGCACCGTTCCCCACACTGCTCCCCGGGCGTCGTTCAAAATGGCAGCACACTGCTCCTAACACTAGGATGGGTCAAATGCAGAGAAACAATTTCCCCACAGGGATTAATAAAGTATATCAAATCAAATATCAAATATCAATTTGTTTGACATTTCTCAGTAAAGACACCCTCAGATGCCCACTATCATTCATGCTCCTTCAGTGGTAACTCAGATGTTAAGGGGGATGAAGCTTTTCCTCCAAAATCAGAGATGCTTTGTTTTTGTTTGTTTTTTTCAACAAAGGTGTGCATTTCCTGCATAATATATGTTTCTGACAATTGTTTTTGTTAGTTGCGCACAGCTGATACTGAGTTTTCTCGAGTGATGGATTATGACCTCTACCATGCTTACATGGACTTGTATGTTTTATTTCATATATAACTGAAGTAAGAGAGAATAGAGAGAGCTGTGAGAGAGATGGGAGATGAGGATGTGAGAGGGATGTGGAAGAGAAAATAGAGAGATGAGGATAAGAGAGGGATAGGAAAGAGAGAAGAGTTATTTGCAAGTTGCGTGCTGATACTGAGTTTTCTCGCTTTATAGCTTATAGACGATACCATGTTTAAATAGATGTTATGTTATGTTACGTTGTTATTACATTATGTGACATATGTAAGAAAAGGGAGGGGAGAGTTAATTATATTTGAGTAATTGATCTCATATTGAAAGATTCATTTCTCAAACCTATGTTTTATGGAAGAGGAAATGTACTTATGATAAATTAATCTTTTATCAAACGGTAAATGGTGAATTAATGTAACATTTAGAATAATTGAGAAAGGGTTATATCCACAGGGACTAGCTCACATTTAACTTAAAATAACATTTCTCTGCTTTGGACTGATGAGTATATGATTCTTGCATGTTAAATGACTAACACAAACCTTACATGTATTGCAGCATCTGATATTTAAGAAGTGTGTTACATTTGAAATGGCAGAAAGTCTTGTTGCAATTTCCAGATATTAAAAGAGGTCCTTTGAGTTTCTCTGGTAATTATCAATAGTAGCAGTTAAGTGAATACTGTTCAAACAATACTTGTGTTTGTGTTTTATATTGATTTCTCTGTTTTATCCTTTCATAAATGTGAGGACTAAAATGGCTATGAACAAAGGGCTAGTTGCAGTAAACAGGGTTTTATTGCTCTGCGGGGGAGGTGTTATGCAGGACATGGGGCTAGGTGGGGGAAGATCGCTAGCATGTCATGTTTTCAGGGAAGTCTACATCTTTTGAATCGTATAGGTGTGGGTTTTATTACTTTGTATTTTGTGTAACCAGAAGTTGGAGATATGAGAGGTGAAATATTTGTGTTATCTTTGGAAGCAAAGAAATATCCTTTAAGACACATCTGAGGTCTCTGGAATGTGGGGATGTGTGTGTGTGTGTGTGGAGGTTGAGTAAACTCCACCCATTCCTGTATCTATTGGTATGAAAGCCTATTCAGCTTTCTGTTCTGCCTCTCTCTTCTTGCGCCGCTCGGACCGGAAGGTCGTGGTGGCCTGTGAACAAGGGCCAGGAGTAGGCCTACTCCTGACATTACGCATATGATATGATATGGTTTTGTATGGTAATGTATTGATTGTATTGCATTGTTATATTACCATTAAAATAGATTATTGTTTTAACGGATACTTGTATGTTCTGGATTCCTTCCTGTATGATAACCAGCTTGTTAGGGACGCGCAGAGATTTGGAATGCGGACTAGCTGTCCTTACAAATCTTTAACAGTATGCATGTGCATGTGTCAGGAAGGCTCCCAAATAATTCTGAGGGGCCTATCCTATTTTTGTAATTGAATGATAATGTGCTAATCCATTACTTTGAGTTGTCTGCACTCAGGAAAACATCCCTATCAAGTGTTAACCCAATAACTAGGACAGCTCTGAAGGCCAAGGGTCAGAGAGAGAGGGTCACACCCTCTGGCTGCAGAGAGCACTCCCAACCACGGGCAAGGAGGCACGAGGTCGTTCGAGAAGGGAAGGATTCTAATCTTCAACTTTCTGATGGGATGGGATGCTTCTTCATCTTTTTGCTCGCAAACAGACAACTATGCAGGACGAGCGATGGCTTCAGAGGCTCAATGTTTCTTGGAAGGGCAGATTTCTTCCTAAACATCTCCCATCACGGGGGGTGGCATCTGGATGTGCCATTTGGAATAGGCTCTGCTCTCAAGCAGATAGCAGAACGAATGCAGGCAGATGAGCCTCTGGTTCACTGGGAGATCATAAAGTGCTCACTGAATGAGCCACAAAAGCAGAGCAATTGGGGGGTTTGAAATATGGTGCTCTGGTGAAGAAGAGTTTTGAGCCAATCAGCACTCAGTGCTAATCTACAGTATCGGGATGCCTTTACACACCAGACATTCTGTGTCATAAAGAAAGGAGGAGAACGAGTCAGGAGGACATGTTCTTCTAGCTGTTGTACAAAGAAAATATTTGAACTGAATGACCAGATGATTACAGATGTACAATTAATGATTGTTTTTATATTTCCGATGAACAGATACGTGTTAAATAGTGGTGACAAATATATTTTGTCAGATCAGATTACACTTTCACACTAAACAAAATAAATTAATTGATATTTTCAGATTGATAAGGTATTGAACAATAAGATATTTCTAATATTATAACAGACAATGTTACTATCCTTAATCATGACCAGGTAAAATGTACAACGAGGAAACCAGATTACCAGGTTCTCAATCCCAACTGCATGCTACATTTAGATAGAAAAACAAATATTCTATCCACTCCACTTAAATACTCAGCAGGTGATGTAGATTTTTCAAAAAAGGCCTTAATCTGTTATGATTCTGTTAAGTTGTATTTTTGTTGTGTGCTTTTGTGTGCAATTTCCTGTCTCACCCCTCTCTTCTCTGTTTTCCTCTGCAGGGCTGGTGTGTGACAGGGAGTTGGTTGGCGCCTCCCAGTAGCAGACGAGGCACACCTGTTTCCACTCACCTCTTTACCTAGATATAAAAGCCCGGTCCTCATGCCACCTCTCTGCCAGATAATTCCTCTGTGTTTCGACCCTCCGGTGTGTCTCGCTGCTCTCCTTGTTGTTTGGATTATTGTTTGGATTTTTGCCAGCCAACTTCCTGACTCCACTGCCGTATGTTTTTGTTCTCTGCTTGAATAAATCTTTTTGTTCATCGACCATCTCTCTCCAGTCTTTTGCTTTGGGATCCAAAATCCTATAGGCCGTAACAGAATTATCTGGTCAAAGCATGGACCCCGCAGAGACTGAGAGATTGAAGCAAGCTATTTCGACACAGGGAGCTCGTGTGGGGCAGCATGAACAAGCCCTACAAAGTGTCATGGAATCCCTCCACAACCTTAATACATGTTTCACTCAACTCAGCGGCCGCTTGGACCAATCTTTCACCCAGCTCAACACTCTGACGGCTCCAGCTCCTGCGCCACCGCCTCCAGCTCCTGAGATTCCAGTCATTCACCCCGGCCAACCCCGTGAACCATTCATCCCCACCCCTGTGAGATATTCAGGTGATTCAGGGAAATGCAGTCAGTTTCTTCACCAGTGTTCTCTAGTTTTTGATCAGCAGCCTTTAACTTACTCCTCTGACAGAACTAGAGTAGCTTTCGTTATGAGTTTGTTATCGGGTAAAGCAGCTGCATGGGCGGTAGCCATAGCCAAGAGTAACCAAGCTATCTATAACTCTTTTCCTGTGTTTGAGACCGAGATGTATCGAGTGTTTGACCACCCGCTTCAGGGTAAGGAGGCCGGTAATCGGCTCCTTTCTTTGCGCCAGGGTTCTGAGTCAGTCTCCACTTACTCAATTGATTCTCGCAGCAGAGAGTGGGTGGGATGAGACGGCTCTACAGATCGTTTTTTCCCGTGAATTAAACGAGGAGTTAAAGGACTAGCTAGCTGCTCGAGATGAGACTTTGTCCCTTGAGGAGTTAATTTCTTTGGCCATTCGCTTAGATAATCGCCTCCGTGAGAGCAGACAGGCAGAGATTCCCTCTCCCCTTTTCCCAACCCAAGTCACCATGTCCGCCTGGACAGTCTGCACCTCCTCACCAACGCCTGGAGCCTTTCCCCTACCGGGACCCACCCACCGTCTCCTCATCCCTAAGCCCAGAGGAGCCTATGCAGCTGGGGAGAATGAGGCTTTCACCTGCTGAACGGGAACGCCGTTTCCTCCAGAGGCTCTGCATATACTGTGGTCAGGCTGGCCACATTCGAGCCAACTGTTCCGCTCGGCCAAAAGAGCAGGCTCAGCAGCCAGGGGAGGGGCGCTGGTGAGCCATACTTCTGTTTCCCCTTCCCACGCTAATCGTCTCCAGTTAAAGGGTACGGTTTCTAGTTCTCAAGTTTCCCTTCCTCTCCAAGTCTTAGTTGATTCAGGGGCTGATGAAAATGTTATTGACTCTGACCTGGATTTCCAGTCTAATCTCCCCTCAGAACTCCTTCCCGAGCCCAAGAAAATGTTTTCCCTTGATGGTAGGCTTCTTGCCCGTGTAACTCACCGTACTGCCCCAGTGTCATTGTTACTCTCAGGTAATCATCACGAGACCATTTCCTTTTATCTCATTCCCTCACCCCTTTCTCCGCTGGTGTTAGGTCTCCCCTGGCTTAAACTCCACAACCCACACATAGACTGGGTCACCTTATCCATCGTCAATTGGAGTTTGTTCTGCCACTCTCACTGTTTACACTCTGCCATACCCACCACTGTTACTTCAAAACCTGTTCCTCCCAGACCTGTTGACCTCACGTCAGTTCCCTATGAGTATCATGACCTCCAGGAGGTTTTCAGCAAGGATCGTGCCCTGTCTCTACCACCTCATCGACCTTATGACTGTGGCATTGACTTGCTCCCCGGTGCTCCCTTGCCTTCAAGCAGACTTTATAATATCTCCAAGCCGGAGAGGGAGGCCATGGAGACTTATATCACTGACTCTGTTGCTACTGGTCTCATTCGCCCTTCTCGCTCTCCATTGGGGGCAGGGTTTTTTTTTGTTGTTGAATATTTAGTTATGCCTTTTGGGTTAACTAACGCCCCTGCTGTGTTTCAGACACTCATTAACGATGTGCTTCGTGATATGTTTAACAGATTTGTCTTTGTATCTTGATGATATCCTCATTTTCTCTCGTGACCCCCAAGAACATGTCCAACAAATGAGGTTGGTGCTGCAGAGACTCCTGGAGAACAGACTTTATGTTAAGGCTGAGAAGTGTGCCTTTCATGTTTCCTCCGTTTCATTCCTGGGTTTTGTGGTAGAGAAGGGACAGGTCAGAGCCGACCCTGCCAAAGTCATGGCAGTGGCCGAATGGCCCACTCCTACAACGAGAAAGCAACTCCAAAGGTTTCTTGGTTTTGCCAACTTTTACCGCAGGTTTATTCATGACTATAGTCGAGCAGCCGCCCCACTCACCAAGCTCACCTCAGTTAAAGTTCCCTTTGTTTGGTCATCTGAAGCTGAGGCTGCTTTTGCTATGTTGAAGTGTTTGTTTTCCTCTGCTCCTGTGTTATCTCACCCTGATTCTTCAGCCCCTTTCGTGGTCGAAGTGGATGCCTCCGACACTGGTGTAGGGGCAGTCCTCTCCCAGCGCTCAGCCTCCGACCAGAAGTTGCATCCCTGCGCCTTCTTTTCCCGCCGGCTCTCCCCGGCAGAAAGAAACTATGATGTGGGAAATCAGGAGCTTCTGGCAGTAGTCTTAGCCCTGCAGGAATGGAGGCACTGGCTTGAAGGCACAACTCATCCGTTTGTGGTATGGACGGACCACATAAACTTAGCTTATCTCCGTTCTGCTCGCAGGCTCAACTCTCGCCAGGCTCGATGGGCACTTTTTCTGGGCCGATTCAGCTTCACCCTCACCTATCGGCCAGGCTCACGGAACATCAAGGCAGATGCCCTGCCACGTCAGTTCGCTCCTCCGGTTGAGGAGCCATCCGCAGGAACCATTCTTCCATCCTCCTGTGTGGTGGGAGTAGCCAGGTGGGAGGCACAAGAGGACCATCCAGCTCCTGAGGGTTGTCCACCGGGTCGGCTGTTCGTTCCACCGCACGCCAGATCTTCAGTGCTCCAGTTGGGACATGATTCTAAGATAGCTTGCCATCCAGGAGCACTTCGGACTCTAGGCCTCATCCAACAACGCTTCTGGTGGCCCTCCATGTCCTCTGATGCCAAGAAGTATGTCGCCGCCTGCTCCATCTGCGCCCGCAGTAAGGCATCCCACCGCACCCCTGCTGGTCTTCTCCGCCCCCTTCCCATTCCTCATCGGCCTTGGTCTCACATCGCCATGGACTTCGTGACGGGTCTTCCCCCATCGGAAGGAAATACAGTTATCCTGACGATTGTTGACCGCTTTTCCAAGGCCGTACACTTCGTTCCCCTACC
The DNA here is from genome assembly GCA_036324585.1 of Champsocephalus esox. Taxonomy (NCBI): domain Eukaryota; kingdom Metazoa; phylum Chordata; class Actinopteri; order Perciformes; family Channichthyidae; genus Champsocephalus; species Champsocephalus esox. Next base: position 15,567,325 of record CM070499.1, on the reverse strand, counting down.
TAAGTTACCTTCTGCTCTGGAGACTGCTACACTAATCACCCAGCATGTTTTTAGATTGCATGGCATTCCTCTAGACATTGTTTCTGACAGGGGTCCGCAATTTGCCTCTCATTGGGGGCGTCGGCCAGTCTGTTATCAGGTTACCACCTGCAGACCAACGGCCAGACTGAGCGTGCAAATCAGGACCTGGAGGCAGCCCTTCGCTGTGTCTCTTCTCACCATCCAGTCTCCTGGGCCTCCCACCTGCCTTGGGTTGAATATGCCCACAACTCCCTGGTTTGCTCCGCCACAGGAATGTCTCCATTTATGGCTTCTGTTGGGTTCCAACCCCCTCTCTTCCCCGCCCAGGAGAGGGATGTGGCAGTCCCCTCAGTACAGGGGCATCTTCGGCGGGCCCGCAGAGTCTGGCATGAAGCTCGGGCAGCTCTCGTTCGTACTGCTGCTCGCAACCAGAGGCTTGCAGACCGCCATCGCACTCCAGCCCCGGACTACCAGCTCGGTCAGAAGGTCTGGCTGTCCTCCCGTGATCTGCCACTCCAGACTGACTCCCGCAAACTGGCACCCAGGTACATTGGCCCGTTTGTCATTTAACTGATTATTAACCTCGCTGTGGTTAGGCTCAAGCTGCCTGCTGCCTTGAATGTCCACCCATCATTTCATGTCTCACTTCTCAAACCAGTTTCCTCCAGTCCTCTGAGCCCTCCGGCCAAGCCCCCTCCTCCCCCCCAGAGTATTGACAATCATCCTGCTTTCACCGTCCAGCGGTTGTTGGTTATACGAAGGCGATGCCGGGGGTTCCAGTACTTGGTGGATTGGGAGGGGTACGGACTAGAGGAGCGTCAATGGGTCTCCCGCTCCCTGATTTTGGACCCTGCTCTTCTTAGGGACTTTTATGAGAGGTACCCGGACAGGCCTGGTAGGACGCCAGGAGGCGTCCGTTGAGGGGGGGGGGTACTGTTATGATTCTGTTAAGTTGTATTTTTGTTGTGTGCTTTTGTGTGCTATTTCCTGTCTCACCCCTCTCTTCTCTGTGTTCCTCTGCAGGGCTGGTGTGTGACAGGGAGCTGAATTTGTGTTTGATGAATGAGATTAACTGAGTGATAAATGATAAAAGATCTTGTTTTTGAAACATATATTTTGCTATTATACTTTTGTATTGCATGTGTTATTATTGTGCCTTTTTGACAAAATAAATCAAACACTGAAGAAAGATGATTTTTCTATTATGAATGTCTGTATCAACCATTGTGATTGACTGTTTCAATCTTATTCTGCTTTTGATGTAATTAATGTAATGAGAAATCCACACAACTCTGAGGACGTTTTATTTGATTTAAGTAGTGACTGAAATATTCTTAGACTAATGTTAATTGGTTTTCAATAAATTGATAAAAGCGTGGATCTGTTGGAGAATATTCTCCTGTTGTCTGTGTATAGAGAAGCATTTTAGTGTTTTCACATGTGTCTGCTGATACTTAGAGCAGGGCACAAGTCAAAGGTCCTGCCTTCCTGTTGGGGGAAGTGTGGCCAAATAGGCAGATGAGTCTAAACAGACATTCTTTGTCTCTGAAGATCCTTTATTTAATTATGATTAGAAAGGGCGCAAACAGAGCCTCCTCCTGGATCCGCTGGGTAGAATTGCCTGTGTTTTCTGTGTATTCCTCAGTGTTGTCTCGGGATTTCTCAATGCACGTTGTGGAAATGCCTTGGACTCACCCACGGCCGTGACTCTCAATTAAACTCAGTGTTTTGATATAAAGCGGTTCTCCAGCCTCCATTTCTTCCATCAACATTGCTGAAAATAAGTTTCTCTCACAATATCTACATATAAAGACGGAGAAAGTAAACGATAACGTTTGTGGTTAAGTGTTAGCACCCCCCAAAGAGGCACAAGCTCTTACGTTTATATTGGAGATTTCAATAAATTAATTTTGAAAAAAAAACAGGGGGGGAAAATGAAAAAACAAACAATCGTATTAGATTGGTTGTGTTGAACGTAGCTCTGTTCTTTCCACCACGCGGAACCTCCTTCTTGCAAACATTGCATCTGGCTGTTACACTGCCTTCGCTTTCAATTTTATAATACTTCCAAACTGCTGACATTTGCTCTGTCCCGACTCCCGAGTCACCAGCCTCTCGTTACTGCTACTATTAGACACTGCACCCTGCCCACTCTGTTGCCAGATGTGAGAGAAATAAGCAACCAGGTCTATGAAAACAAGCCCAAAAGAAGCAATACATAAATGATGTTGTGTAATTTTAAACCAAAACTATTGCCTCAGGATGACTTTAAGATGTGAACATGGTCATTTTAGTTTTGTAACATTAAATAAAATGATTTTTTTAAGGATTCCCGATCCCCGATCTTGTTCTCCCGATTCCGATCTTTTATAAATCACGTGATCGGGGATCGGAGCCGATCACATGTTCGGATTGGGACATCTCTACCTTAAACGGTACATATTACGCTGAGCCTCTGAATTAGCAACGACCGAAAAATGTTAACAGATTTACTACACAGAAACTCACTCATAAAACCTTATTATTTATCCATTCTGCACATCCAACCCATCAATTTGATCGTGAGATGACACAGAATCGATGGGTAAAGACATTATCACTCAATGATACGAACTTGCGACTTTATAAACAAAAACAGACATCAAAACATGTGGCGCTAGGTAGCTAAAAACGCTAACATGGCTTACCAAAAGTAGCAGGACTGAACCCTTGGGATGACCGAAAGGGCCATATTATGGAGCCGTCGTACACTTGCTGCCGGAGCCTCCGTTAACTCCCGTTTTACACATGCCCCTCCAAGTTTGTAAAATCTACGGTCTCGCAGAGAGTGCCTCCCTGCTCCTGCTGCTGCTTCTGCACACCTGTGCTTCTGTTGGTGACTCTCTGCACGTGGCTATCCCTGGGCACCCTGAGGTGTGTGCAGGGTTGGTGGTGCCCACGCCCACGACCGACAAAAGCTTGGATCAAGGGCTGACTTTCAATAGATCGCAGCGAAGGAGCTGCTCTGCTACGTTTCTGAATAAATAGCACTTTCTGGACATATGTCAAACAGAGTTTCCTATTAAAAGTTATCTATATATACGGGGATTGGGGCGATGTCCCACATATGTAAGCCCACATCTCAATATTATTAATAATTCCCAAATAATAATAATTATAGTTTTTATAACTATTAAATATCCACTCATATTGACTTGGGTCACATATAAAAATAAATTCAAGGAACTCAAGATTTGCTGCCAAGGCCGGGTTTCGAACCCCGCTCTCCCACTCTCTCTATCCATTGCTCCACAAGTGACTCTAAAGCTTACTGAACAAAAGTAGGATATATTGACTCCACTATAAAGTAAAAAGACATTTCTCTATCGTTTTCGCGATCGAAATTGACATTGACATTTGTACATTTTACTGGTGGAAAACAAAGCTAAATGTCTCGTTACTCTATTGACGAATCTATAAAGCACACTTAATTAACCCACCCGAAACTGGTAGTCAAAATAGAATGATTATAATATATATTATAGATATTATAATCTATTATACTATTATATATATATTGTGGTGCACTTTTTTTTTATTCAAATATTGCTATATCTGCAATCAAAGTCAGTCCCTCCCAGTACTGGGTACTAGTTAATTCCACTATCCCCACTATATTTAAAAAATAAGTCATATATAAAAAAATTATTTAATAAAGTCTGAGTTAACTTTTTTTGAGATCCATAGAAAAGGGGTGAAAATGGAAAAAAAAGTATCCGAAAATAGTGTCCCATAAGGCGGGTAGAGTCCCTGACAACTCCCCCTACCTTCCTCCAGAGTCGGAAAAAGTCAAAGTCAACTTTTGGAAGAACCATAGAAAAGGGGTGAAAATGGAAAAAATGTATCCGAAAATAGTGCCTCATTTCCGGGTAGAGTCCCCTGACAACTCCCCCTACCTTCCTCCAGAGTCGGAAAAAGTCTTAGTCAACTTTTGGAAGAACCATAGAAAAGGGGTGAAAATGGAAAAAATGTATCCGAAAATAGTGCCACATATCCGGGTAGAGTCCCCTGACAACTCCCTTGATTCTTCCAGAATCAGAAAAAGCATGTTAACTTTTGGAAGAACCAGAGGAAGGGGTGAAAATGGATGGAATGTATCCGAAAATAGTGCCTCATGTAGAGTCCCCTGACAACCAGTTCAACCCATACTGGGGTGTCTCCAGGGAACACATGTACCGGGGCCAGAGTGCACATGGAGCGGGGAGACATTCCTCCATGAAGTGAGGCAGCCGTTTTTCTTCTCAGTCCTTTCAAAAACCGACTTCCGGTTTCTGATTTCGTGCAGACAGTAGTCTTTCACACCATCACAATGGACAAACAATACGTCGAATGACATCTACAGACCAAGACGAAGCTAACCGAAGTACTCCCAGACTTCTAGCGTGTGAAAAACGTGTGCAAAGTATCCGCAAACGGACCAGTGTCTGTGATGCTAGCTTTGCTGCTAGCGGTTAGCATTTTCAATGGGACATTTTCATATATTTTCCGCCATCAAAATGGACAAACGATACTTCGAATTACATCTACAGATCAAGACGAAGCTAACCAAAGTACTCCCAGACTTCTAGCATGTGAAAAGCGTGTACAAAGTATCCGCAAACGGACCAGTGTGTCTGTGATGCTAGCTTTGCTGCTAGCGGTTAGCATTTTCAATGGAAAAATACATTGAAATGGCTGCCGTTAGCTTAGCGACTAGCGGTTAGCATAATATTAGTATTTCACACATTCCACTGTTCACCCTGACATAAATTATAATGTAACCCATTATCCCTCTCTTAATAAAAGTATCCCTCTCGCAATTCAACTAATTTTAAATAATTTTCACATTTCCATTAAAAGGTCTCACGCGGGTAGCAAACCCAGGGTCGCCCACACCTAGGGGGGAGGACTATTCCATTGCACCACACGTGGCAATGTTTATTAAACAAAAGTATTATATATAGACTAACAGCCCTTTTATAAATGCATTTGGACAATTTCTCGTCATCTCATTACATTTACATGGATATAAGCCCTGTCTCCTCCCCTCCCATCCCCAGCGCGTATTGTTTGAATGACAGGAGACAGGACGTTTTGCAACAACCTTCATGGTCAGAAATTGTCAAAAAGTGCTACTAATTCATATCTTTTGATAACAACGTCTGATCGGTTCGGACTCAATGGCTATTCACCATGTCTGATTATTATGCATCCAATGGTACCCTCCTTGAGTCTCTAGGACTTCAGGGGGCGGAGCTAGGGACATCAGACGCTAATGGCAGTAATGCATGATGGCATTTGATTGAAAAAAGTTCTCGGGTGGGTTACAGTTTACATACTTCAGAATCCTGATCTGGGCCTTATTTAGAGGCCCCCTGTGAACAAATTATCTCTTTAGCCCTTTTCAAAGTACTTTAAACACTCACGGAGCACTGCGGCTGCTCAAAAGGCGTTAACGGAAGGTTTTGTTACATTTTAAGCCGTAACCTTTGACATTTAGTCGCACCAGAGGCATCCATTTTCATCTGCTCTCCGAGACGGTTAAAATGACATCAAGGTCAAAGGGCACCGTACGGCATGAAAGCGTGACCTTTTGACCTTTCGAGCTTTGTTACATTTCAAGCCGTAACCTTTGACATTAGGATCAGCGGAGGCATCAATCTGCATGTACTCTTCGAGCCGGTTCTAATGAGAGCAAGCTCAACGCGGTCGGACGTTCCTTTGCACCGTCGAGAGTACTGTCGGCATTGCGAATGTGACCTCTGACCTCGGTTTTGACCTTGTCCGAGGTCGCAGGGTCCCCATATTTTGCAAGCGGGTTCCACACAAGCTAAACAACACACTCTCAAAGGCTCGGAGCGCCAAGCACATTTTTGGAATTTTTTTCAATTTTCTCATTCTTCTCCAGCACTAGCCTCTCAGACTATTCACGTAAATCAGAATTATGTGAGAAATGGTAAATCGATTATGGGTGAGTTTAAGTTTCCATACTTCAGATTCCCAGACACCCCCCCCCCATAAGTACATGGTACAAATATTTGGTAAGTGGGACCCATATTGGGTTGTCGCACACCCCCCCACACACAATTACAGATATTTGGTACCATATTGACTGATTCTGCCACCACGAACCCCCCCCCCATAAGTATAAGTACATAGTACGTTAATATTTGTTTAATATGTGGTAAGTGGGCCTCATATTGACTTTCTGCCACCCCCCCATGCAGTACAAGTACAACCCTATTAGAACACCGCCACATAGGGTCCAAGAACGTGCACCACACAAATACGTTATTTCCGGCACAAATATAGTGGCGACGGGACTGCAAATTTGGTGGACCATCCCTTGGCCCCAATATATGGACGGCGCTGCTAAATCCCTATGGGAGAATTGAACGGCCGGGCACTATGTTGCTTCCCTGTGTCGTAGTCTGGTCAAAAGTGGTCTTCAATGGCATTAAAACGATAGAAACGCTGCTGAAGTTAATCCAATGTGTCTGTGTCAATTTGAAATGATTTCTGATAATCCATAAGCAATAAACCTGATTTTCTGCGTCCAGATGTCAGAGCTAGAGATAGGTTCGCTCTGATGCAAAACTGCATGCGCGAAGCCCCCACCTTTTTGTTTTACCGTGTGTGTGTGGGGAAATCCCCCTTCTATTGGCTCTAACGGTCAGAAAGAGATGTCAATCAGCAAAATTGACAAAGGGGGGCCAGAGATATAGAAAATCCACCCAAATGACCCCAGAAGTGGTTTTTTTTTGCTAAATCTCTCTAAAAATGTTAGATTTCATTTGTTTTGCATCAATCTTGATACACGGTACGTATTATATGTTTCACTTTGGATTCCTAAAGCTTTTAATCTACTAACCCATCATCCAAGGGTAGTTTTCACTATAAGTAAACCATATTTTTTGGACGGACACTATAATTTACAATTTTTTACTATGTTTAATCTGAATGTTCTTTAAAATAAAAAACATCTATATTGATTCTGACTTGTCTACATCCAACTCACAGGTTTATCATTACTTTGAGAAAAAATATTATTAATTTAACCCTTTTAGAAGGGAATATTATGGTCATTTGTTCTGGGAATGTAATTTTCGAGCCTGAGACCTGAAAAACAGGCTCAGGGCTTAACAGGTTAATGTATTATGTCAGAACTGCATTTCAAACCAGAGAGACGTGATGTAAGAATTACATATTTATTGTTTACACGTCATATGAATAAAATGATTGCCATGATAATACAACAGGAGAATGTAATGGTGTTTGGCGATTAGGCCCCGGTTTGCAGGATAATCATTCAGGAGGGAAAGCACCACTCCGATGAAATCCCGGGGTCTAGACACTGGTGGTGGTGCTGAGTAGGTGAGACCGGTCTGAAGAAGGAAGGTTTAGCTTTGTCCTGGAGGAGACTGGAGGCGGGTTGCGGTCATCTGCAAATGACAACTGACAGGGAGGAAGAGCAGGCATTTAAGGAATTTAGCATGTGCAGCTATTGGCTGCTGAGGGGTGACGCCCTCATATTTAATGAGGGGGGAAGGGAGCCATAGAGTGACGTGTAAGTGACTCGTGTTAGGTCTTCCTTATTGAACTTGGGCTAAGCTTCATTAGGTTCGCTGGCTTGGCAGTTTAATTCTTACCAAGTTACCAACAGGAATATCAAGAGAGATTCAGATACCTAGGTATGATTATGTCTTCTAATAAAGTATTGTTAACATTTTTGGGGGCAAAACATTTGCAAAGTTCTTTCCATAGCAACATTAAAAATATATAAGAGGAAATTAAGACGTCTTGCAAAAATGCAAATGGTGAAAAAGGAATTTATGTCTGGTACATAGTAATTAGTATTTCAATATTGCTTTTAACCATAATATCTTTGAGACATTTTGTTTTTCACTTGGTTTGGTAACCACTACTACATTTTTGGAATGTTGACATCCCTTCTTTAAAGGTGCTTATCCAAACTCTTAAACTCTGTCTTTTTGATCTCCTTTTCTCTCTCTTGTGAGGAATTGAAGTAAAGTGGTATGCAAAGAGTTTGATACAGCGTATTTTTGGTATATTAATCTTAAATTTCCCCTGCTATATACGAAGTGTGTTTTTATATATTCATGTGTGTACTTAATTACTTTGTATTTAATATTAGCAGTTTATATGAGCTTGAGATATGAGGAGTGAACACTTCCCTGTCATTGAGAAGTGGAGGGGACAGAGAGGAAATATCCTTATATTGACATATGCTATAGACAGCAGAGTAGAATGTGTGTGTGTTGCAGTAGCCATGGCTGTATAATAACTGCTTAATTATACTGGTGCTTGTGTTTTTAGTGATTTATTTTTGTTTTATTCTTTCAGGTTGTGAGTACTAAATTGCCACAACATTGTGAAGTGGTTGGCTTAAATGTGTTTAAATTACTGTGTGTGAAATAAGGAGCAGGTTTGCATGACAGGAGACTAACTATGTGGGGTGAGGAGACATTCTGCCAAGTAGTTGGATCGATACATGTCTAAAATATATGTGTGTGTTTAATTACTTTGTATCAATAATAATAGTCTGTGTAACAAGTATGTTGGAAATATGAAGAGTATTTGTGAGCTGGAGAATGTCCTTATTTGAAGATAAGCTCAGATCTCTAAAATGAGTGTGCGTTCTCTGTATATGTGTATGTAGAGTTCGTGCTGGACACCCAATGTGTCTGTTTTACCTTAAATGGTAAAAAAAGGAAAATGAGTGTGCGTGACACATACTAAGGAAACATGAGTGTGCGTGACACATACTAAGGAAAAATGAGTGTGCGTTCTCTATAGATGCTGATATTCTACTATTTCACTGCTTGAGAGCAGAGGTAATGTTTTCCTCGTTATTATTGATATTAAAGTAACGTACATATATTGCTTGTATTAGTTAACTCTAACAACTATACCAAAAGTATGTGAAACTGTGTGTACATTGAACTAAGGGAAGAGGGGGCCACAGAGAGGGAAGGTTCGTGCGGGACATCCAATGCGTCTGTCTTACCTTAAAGGGTAAAAGACTCTTCCTCGGCTGGCTCGCGCTGATTCACTACAGAAGCTCGTCGTTTTTATATCAACCAATGAATGGACTCTATGGGAGGAGAATCCGGCACACCTCCTCCCCGTTCTTTTTGCATATAAGTCTGTTGTGTCTTTAGATCATTCTCTCTTCTCCTGCTGTCAAGACCGGAATCTGAACAGCACGCGAACCAGGGCAGGAGTACTCCTTGTATTGTATTGCATTGTATTTTTACCTTTTATAATTAAAACAGATTATTGTTTAACTGGTATCCTGGTGTTTTCTGATTTCCTTCCTTTTATGATTTAAGCAGCTCACCAAACGACACACGGGGCCGAGGTGGGTTTTAAAAATACTCAGACCCCAACACTCTTTACACTTTTTGAAGTATAACAGTGCCCGTTTTATACAGTCAATATAGATTTTTTATTTTTATAATTGGTGTGTTGTGCACTGCTGTTTTATTAAGATAAGGGTTTTGAATACATAAAAAGCAAATGTACATTTCAATTGGATATTTACCATCATATTCAATCATCTGGAAATATTACCCTTGTTTATTGTTTGGCTCAGAATGACTTTTTGTTGGCACTTGAAAATAAATGTTGTATTGCAACTGAATCAATTAGTGTTTTAAATGTATTATTTTTGGATATTGTTGGAGTTTACACAATGTGTTTTGAGATTTGTTGTAGTACAATTATGTTAGTTGGCAGGAATTATGTTCAATTGAATTAGCAAACATTAGAAATTATGAGTTAGTAGAATTAAAAGGGTTAAGTTCTGGTGATTTATTTAAGTAGGGTTTAATTTGTTCATTGAGTTCACACAAATTAAAGAAAATAGGTTAATGCAAAGCATGCCTTTTAAGTTTACATAACTTAAAAAGGTTTGTGTCAGTTGTACTTCTCAAAATTAATTAAAGCACACTTAGAACACATAAGTTGTTTGTACTCATCATTCTAAGTTGACTTAACTTACTTAAAGTGAAGCAACGAGTTTGCATACTTTTTTTAAGTAACCGCAACTTGTTTTTTTTACAGTTTTCCAGTGTACTTTTGTGAACTTAAGACTTTGGTAAACCAAATCTACAGATGTAGCACCTAATTTTGGACGCATCTGTCCATGTGAGCCCGTGATCGGCACGGGGTCGGCCCTCGTTGAAAAGAAAACCCCCCGCATGACTTGATACGCCCCCTTGATAAATACATACAATTATCATGAAACCAGCTGCAATGAGTCATGGATCCACAGGGGGACTGCAGGGGGAGCAGTAATTAAAAAGCTGCCACACTGGAACTCATGTGAAATAAACAGCTGATAGATCCACAGTAGAGGTATCTGATATAGCAGATATTTGTTAAGATATATATGTCACGGATAGGATAGTATTCTGTGCTAAATAAGAGACATGTAATCATTTACAAAACATCCCAATGTTTTTAATAAATAAAATAATGTTGTTTAATCTACGTTGTCGTACTACAAATGGGGCGAAGCCTGCGAGCTAGTTCAGGCAGTCAACTCGAGCACTTATGCTGCATTCATACATAACGCCCCCTTGTCACTCTACAACCAACCAAACAGAGTCTCCTTAATATGCCGCTCTATTTACCCTGCCAGATCTCTCTCCATGCATTACTTGCTGCTGCTATTGCTGCAGCTACCTCTACGTCGCTGCTGCTTGCCTGCTGCGTTCACTTGCTATTGCTGCGTTCATTTGCTATTGCTGCGTTCATGTTCCTGCTGCTGTATTTCATGTTGCCGTTGCTTGCCTGCCGGTGTAGTCCTTGCAAATGTCTATTGCAATCTCCGACTCCGGAACCGAATCACCATAAGCAAGAAGCTGTAAGAAATGCCTCATTTCCGAAACACAGGCTAGCTCAGAGCATGGTTCAGACGCCGCTGGAACGAGCCACAGCTCCTGCACGACACACATTCAGGTGTCCCTTCCGTCCTCATCTGGAGTAACTTTTAATATCCTTTGGGCCAGAGGAAGTCCCGAGTTCTACGCCAGCTCCGGTAACAACCCCTCTCTTGTCTGTCAGCTAAGAGTCGCACTCTCTCTCGGTCGGTGGGTATTTAAACACCAAAAAAGGCAGAAGAAAGCTGACTCCGGCATTCCCAAAGTACCTGCCATCCTGTCCTACCTTCTCGAAGTTAAATCAGCGCTTGAAGCCTTTAATTGCACGATATATTCCCGTGAACAAACTCGATTTCCTCTACCTGCAATGTAAACAAATGTTTCTACTTCCGTGTTCAACCACATTCTGCCGCTGACGTCACACTGCCAAGGATTCTGGGAATTGGAGTCGCAGATCCAGCCACGAGTTCTAGCTTCCTGCCCCCTGCAGCAGCAGTTACTTAGGAAACGCATCTTGGCAGGTATATATAATACTATTCTGCATTAGCAATGTTTTATTATGGAAATATTTGTTCTGCAGTAAGTCTTATTTGAGGCAATATATACAGAAGTTGTATGTGTATAAGTATTTATACGAGGCCTACTATAAATCAATAAAATTAAAAACGGAAATAAATTAATAATTTCCATCACTTGAATATGAAGGGAAGCTCGATACATTTTTGACCATCATTTTAGACTTCAATCTCCTACAGTGTCTTTTCTTTGAATACCATGAATTATATATATAAGCTCGATACAGTTTTGACCATCATTTTAGACTTCAATCTCCTACAGTGTCTTTTCTTTGAATACCATGAATTATATATATATAAGCTTAAATATCTGTAAATCAACGCAGGGCTGTGTGACTCTCTTTGTTTCAAAAGTAATGGCCGATTGAAATGTGTCAAAACTCTTCCCCCCCCCCTGTTCTCCAGCAGTGGTCTGAAAGGGTCTCTGGAAATATCAAACATTTAATTAAAGTTTTTAAAAAAGTGACAGGGTCCAAACTCAGAGGTGGAAGAAGTATTCCGATTATTTACCTAGGTAAAAATATGTATTATAAGTAAATGTCCTGCATTCAAAATTGTCAATGGCCCAAGTGAAAAGTATTATCATCTGAAAGTAGAATGAATGAATGTTATTAGTATTAACATACATACATAAGTATTTTTACAACTTGTATTTAGAAATACTCCGTTGTAATTATTGATGCATTAATGTGTTCATCCATTCAATGTGGCATCTGTTATAATGGGGTTAGTGTATGATATTACTGAATAATACATGATAATTTAATTTGTATTCATTTCTTATTTCATAGTTTCTCATTATTATTATTTTAATTTGTATCAGTGATCTTATTTTTGATTTGATTAATCTGTGTGAATCTGTGCTATCCTGTTTTTCACTCTCACCTTGTTGCTGTTTGAACTACTGCATTTCCCCACAGGGATTAATAAAGGTTCATCTTATCTTATCTAAACTTAATGTATAAGTTAATTTACTTCGATCTACTGTACTGTGTGTACACCACAACAATATTCCAAAAAATATACTGCATATTAAAGCAAACTATTGTAAAGGTAAAAGTATGAGCATACAAAATAAAGAAGTGTAAACATTTACATTATTATTATGATTATTTAGTATATAAAGACTATATTATTGAATTACAATTAAGATAATAAGATTAGATATACTTTATTTGATCTAAAATATTGATGTTTTTTTGTTATAGTAGCCTGTGAAAACCATAACAAATAAGTGATGAAATGCTACAGTATTCAGCAAACACAACTGCAGAGCTGCAAACATTGCAAACAGACTAAGGTCTACAACACCCAGTTGTCTTTGTGTATAGAATGGCGAAGTCACGGCCATCTACTTCCGGTCCATGGGACCTTATTTAGAAAGAATTGTGTATTGAAGTTAATGGAGAGAGAAAACGTATCTTTCGATCCCGTTTGAATTGTGCCACAAATTACACATATGATGTTTGTCAATCTTAAAAATAATGTCCATGTCAAAAAAGTCAGTTTTTCGTAAAACTGTTGAAATATATGACGATGAAACAAACGCAACTAGAAAGACTACAAATCCCAGTCACGTAAGTGATGTCATATCTGATGTCACAATTGTTTTCCTCTGCTAAATATAAGAGACAGATAAGATAACTTTAACAAGATGGCTGTGTGCTTAGTACAAGGTTGTTATCATACCAGCATTGGGTCTTGCTCGTTCTTTCGCTTCCCGTCTGATGAAAGGACCAGGAGTGGCTGGATCAAGTTTGCTACCTAGCTAGTAGCAAGCACGTTAGTTAGCATTACAGCCTTAGCCTTGTCATTTGTATTAGCCTTAACATGAAGTAACATTAAAGGGAGGTAATCCTCACGACACGCATTTTTAAATAATTATCATCTGATAAAACAGACCAGTCTCTGCCAGTTTTTTTTTAATCTGATGACGTTATCAGTGATTTTAAGCTGTGGGCGGCGCCATTTTGACGAGTCACATGACTTATTTTGCCGGAAGTGACGTGAACTATGCGTTTAGTGTCAAGGAAAAATTGACGTATGTTGTTTACTCTAGTTACTCTCACAATTCTATTGAAATATGCCTCATTGTATCGCAAAACATTGCCACAATTCGGATAGGAACAATCTACGGAATGCTCGGTTCCATCTATTGCCAACGGGTAAGCGTAGGAAGTACGTTCGGAGGCAGTGGCTAGCGAAATGTGCTTTGCCCGAACCGAAAGATCCACAGGCGCATGTATGCAACGTACATTTCAAGTTTCAGGACGACTACTCTGAGAGTATGATGAAACATAAAATGGGATTTATTAATCAACCATTACTTAATGGGGATGCAGTGCACTGCCAATGCCAGCCAGCGTAAGCACATTACGCAGCAGACTTTACTTATTGTTTACTACGTAAGGAAGCAGGAATTGCAGGACCCAGAGCGCACGGAGCACAGAGTGGACAGCAGATAACGGAATTGCAGTTTTATTGCTTATAGATTATCAGAACATTTCAAAGGGGACACAGTCACATTGGATATTAACCTATGGATTAACTACATCATCGTTTTTATCGTTGCAATGCCATTGAAGACCAGTTTAGACCAGGCAAAGACGAAGGTAAGCCATGTGTGACGAAGGGAACTTCGTCACTATGGACTGACGGCTTCAGGCTGGGTAATATGGCACTTTAATAGCGTGATTGCACAGTATATGTTGTCTGTGGCTGATGATTGTGTGCACCTGGTGTCCTGTGTTGTCTGCTCCCCCCTCACCTGTTTCTTGTTGTGCTGATTAGAGTGTGTGTATTTAGGCTCTGTTTCTCTGTCTGTTGAGGGGACTGGGTGTGTGTGTGAGATCCTTGTGGCTGCAGGAGGTGTGAAAGGAGAATCGCAGGATTGAGGCGGTGAACGTTGTGCCCATGATTTTAATAAATGCCCACGTCGGGTTATATTTTTGGACGTTCTGCCTCTGCCTAGTGATGGCGAGATGAAGCCTTATGAAGCTTTGAAGCTTTCCAGCCAATTGGTTCACAAAAGGGTTCATCTCATGAGGCTTCATCATGGGCTTCATTTGAACACAAACCCCCCTGTTGGTCAAAGTGTGTAAAACAGGCAGATTGGACTTCTCAACAGTCTGCTCTATCTCATACCGAGTTCCCATTGAGTAAAGCCTTAGAATAACTCTAAACAACGAACATAAAATCATATTTTCATGTTAACAATATTGTATTTATTCCAGTTGAATTATTGTGATTGAAAAACCTAAGGAGGCTGGTAAACATTGCAAAGAGGGATTTGTATTCCTTAATAATATTCATAAACTTAGCCATGTTGTAGCCTGAGAAAGGTTAAACCATATCAAAGAATACATTTATTAACTACATTATCTCATTTAGCTGTAGCTTTTACAAACAACAAAAAAGACGTATTGACGAGTCGTTGAACCAGGGACCCTGCGGTCATGAGTGCTTTCCAGCTGAGCCACAGCACACACACTAAAGCTCCCAGAAAAAACTGCAACATATGTATTCCTGTATTTATTTATTCATGTTTTTATTCCTACATTTATTTATGCTTGTATCTATTTATTATGACATGGTCCGACCTCTATATGAGTGAGGGTCTGAGCTCTTTTAATTCCATCGTGTCACCAGGCCCGGGTACAGGAGGGATAATATGGTTCTTATTATACATCCATGGGTATTATGAGCGTTGTGGTTCAACGGTTCAACCGATCTGAATCACTTCCTGAAGCAGTCACGTGGTATCGACAGGCAGCGAGGCTTCGTTTGTCATCGATGACGTCACTGGCCCAAAACGATACAAGCCTCGATACATGCTTCACAAAAAGCTTCGGGGATTACTCGACACACGCTCCGAAGCCTCGGCGCAATACGTAACATCACTACCTCTGCCTCCTTGCTTGGTCTGGGCCGCTCAACGGTCAGCTTCACAAATGGTGTCAGACGTGGGATTCGACCAAGTAAGGAGGTGAAAATTACGAGAGGAAAGAAGAGGGACCAAAGAGAGGAACCACGGCTGGGGGTGGCTATGCCTGGAACGGACCAGGGGGCCACGGCTGTTGAGGCAGCAGGAGACAAGAGACAAGCAGGAGGAGCAGCGTTTGCAGGCCGAGGAGGCGGACCCAGACCCACGAGGAGACAACGGCTTCACTGGCCCCGCTGGAGGTGGCGGAGGAGGCGACGTTGAAACCGGGTGGCAGACTGGTTATCCCGAAGCCGAGACGGTAAAGACACTGTGCTTCCTGGGGAGAGGGGGAAGGAAATGTGACAAAGGGAACTTCATCACTATGGACTGACGGCTTCAGGCCGGGTAATATGGCATTTTATTAGCGTGATTGCACAGTATATTATTTACCGTGGAATATTGCTGATTTCTTCAGGGTATGGTTTAAACATAATGTTTCACTAAATACTGACGTTTTTTTTTAACTATCTAATGACTGGAGCCTTCCTTTAAGTAACCCAAAATGTTAAACGGTAAGAGTAGTAGTCATATTTCGTGAATCCTTTGAATAGTACTGTCACACCGGTGTGATCATTCTGTAATACACCATTTAAGCCCGGGGGAGAAATGCTAACGCTAACGCGACATAAGCATCCGCAATCTTTTCTACTTCATGCTATCTGCACAAATGGTTGACATTAAACATTAAAAATATCAGGTAGTTCAGAGAGAATCAAAGGAAGGCAGGCAGGCAGGCAGCTTTGCATGACATTCTTCTGGACGTGTTTCATTGTGGTGATAGTGAGGGTAGTTAATCCCTTGTTTAGCAAGACAGTAGTGACGGCTATCTTGGTGACGTGTGTTGGTGTGCAAGACCAGAGATGTAGTTCATTGACCGTTTCGCACAAAAAAATGTGTTACTTCACAGTTTTAAGACACATTTTTTTTTGTTTTGACTGGCAAAATTATCTTTTAAATTGACAAACATCATATGTGTAATTTGTGGCACAATTCAAACGGGATTGAAAGATAATCTTTCTCTCTCCATTGACTTTAATAAATCATTTTTCCAAAATAAGGTCCGATGGCAACCTGATCTCACCAGAATGCGTGACTCCACCACGACTTCTTAACACCACAATGCGTGGTGGTGGAGTCACGAACTTTGTTACATTTACGTGTCGGCACCACGCAAACAACCCCAATGTAAAGTGAATGAGGCTCCTTTGTCGTGGTGAAGACACACATTTCTACAACGTCCCGCATTGAGCTTTTATTCTATAAAACGTTTTTTTAAATCAACTTTATAGCTTGTAGTAACTCACGGGAGGCTTCTTTTATTTTATTTGTATTCATAATAAAAAATGTTTTGCGTCAGAATGTAAAAATTACATTAGTTACGAATTTGTGTTCTCAAAAAACAGTGCATTGTGTGTAATGCAACTGTGATTTTTATTAAATTAGCTAGTTTTTAAGGAAGGCCAGAGGTTCAGCTGTGTCAAATAGATTGTTCCCTTTAGTTAACGTTATTTAAAAGATAAGTATTCTCCTTACTGTCAATTGATTTTACAGTGATATCTGCACTACTCATCGACTAAAAAACAACAGATTATCCTTGTTAATTACACAACATTGATTGGTTTGAATTGTGTGCAATGCTTTTGTATTTTCCCCCTTCTATTCGGAGAAACAAATTTTTCGGAGTTTTAGGATGGCCGAAGACACTACACTACCCAGAATCCTCAGCTATCGTTTGGGACTACGCCATGTGCTTAGCTTGACAAACCCGTGATCAGTCCTCAAGCTCTTTGATTGGTTGACCTCCATCTGCATTCCATATGAAAAAAAAGGTTTCGTAAAAGAGAAAATCATACTTTATTCAGCAGTGCTTGCTTTACTCTTTGAAAGTCATCACATGAATGCATTGTAATAAATGGTTTGGCTGCATTAAATATTACACATCTGTCGTAGTTCTTTATTTATCTACAGAGATCGGGCTCAGAATAGACCGGAAACTATTCTTTTACTGTTCTGTTTTAATTTCACAATAAAGTTAGTAGTCATATTTTGTTTTGATATTATTGTTTTTTATTAAGGACTAGACCTCTGGGTCATGTTAAGACCATATTTTCTGTGTTGCTGTGGAGTTTTTCCATCGCTTTTGTGTTACAAATATCAAAACAATAACAAAATAATTTTCGTCGTAAACTAAACCAGAAACAGCAGTATATTTTATATTGTTAACACTGTAAACTGTACAGCTTTTGAACTCCCATCGAGACGGGGGACCTGGAAGAGTCGTCTTCCGGGCCATGTTCACCCCCGAGTTTGGAGCATTCGCCACAGCCAGAGTCGAGCGAACCCAGCGAAAGTCAGCCAGCTGCTGTGGATGTAAGGCATCGCAGGGATCTGCTCCAGGTATGTTCATGATTTCAAGCTTAACGGACTTGCTATATACTATGATACAGAACCATCCACAGAAAATTGTAAAAGTAGAAGGTATTGAGAGCTTTTGTATTTGTAAAAGTAGAATGTATCTAGAGCTATTTCACAACATGCCTTTGGTCTTATGTTATTGTCCTATTGTGAAATAATAAAAAAATTATCTCATTTATTCAAGGCACAGTTGAACAGCCACAGAAGTGACTGGCTGAAGAGGAAACTTCCTGCTGACCATGCAGTGCAGGAAGACCTCAAAATAAAAAAGAGGATGGTGGAACTAATGGAGCAAACCTCCATCCGCAATGCAGACGGCATGCAGCAGATGAATGCCACTATTCGGGAAAGCTTTTCCCTGATGAGGGATTTAATTCATGCACATCCCTACAGTAGCAGCGGTGGACATTTCCAGGAGCAATCATCACCATTCATGCGAAGAAGGCTACACCAACCTACACACCAAGAACAAACTGACACTTTTTCATACAGGCAGTCACAATTTCAAGAGTACTGATAAAGCACTGAGCTTCGGTTTTTTGTTGCACTTGAACAGAGAATGAACAGAGGGGCAGAAACACCTATCTGAATAATGGCCACTTCTTGCAACATTTCCATGTGATGCTTTTATCCGAGGAGACTCACAATAGATAAATGAACAATGAACTGACAGTAGCTCATTTACAAGGCACTGTACTTAAGGACAATCTTGAGGTACAGTGCCTTGCAAAAGTATTCACCCCCCTTGCCATTTTTCCTATTTTCTTGCATTAAAACCAAAAATAATATGTTTTTGGGGGGATTGTATGGCAAGACCCCTCACAAAGTCAGTCAAAATTTGTGAAGTGAAAGAAAAAAAGAGCACGTTTTAAAACATAACAAAAAATGTAAAATTGAAAAGTGGTGTGTGCATATGTATTCACCCCCTTTGCTATTTAGCCCAAACAAAAACCTTCAGAGTCACACAATTATTGAAATAAAGTTCACCTGTGTGCAATCAAGTGCCTCGTTATCTCTGTATATTCAACTGTTGTAGAATGCCTCCGTCTTCCATAAAACAGCAAGTGGCCTTTCTAATCAAGAAAACGACACCAGGAAGACTAAAGAGCTCTCCAAACAGGTAAGGGACAAAGTTGTTGAAAAGTATGAGACAGGGTTGGGTTATAAAAAAAATCTCACAAACGTTGAACATCACGAAGCACAATTAAATCCATTATTTTAAAATGAAAAAAATATGCCATGACAACAAACCTGCCAAGAGAGGGCCGTCCACCAAAACTCTCACACTGTGCAAGGAGAACATTGATCAGAGAGGCAACAAAGAGGCAGAGGATAACCCAGAAGGAGCTGGTGAGCTCCACAGCAGAGAGAGGAGAATCTGTACATAGGACCACAGAAGCCGTACACTCCACAGAGCTGGGCTTTATGGAAGAGTCGTAAAGAAAATAAGAAAACATGTTTGGAGTTCGCCAAAAGGCATGTGGAAGATTCCCCAAACGTGTGGAAGAAGGTCCTGTGGTCGGATGAGACTAAAATTGAACTTTTTGGCCATCAAGGTAAACGCTATGTCTGGCGCAAACTTAACACGCCCCCAAGCGGGGGGTCCCCCAGGACATTTTTAACAGATATAATTTCGGGAGTTTGACACTTTTATCAGGCTTTAATTACATAGGATCCATTAAAAAATTAAAAGTAGCAATAAAAGAGCCATATTTAATAATAACCACTAATTACTTAAAAATGACAATCTCTTTAATATTGCATTGGACTGGAGTTTATCCAGACATAAAGCGACAGTAAAAGAGTAACATTCCCATTCTCTCAGAAAGAGAGGTTTTTTTGGGATGTGTCAGAATCAAAGTGTGTGTGTGTGTGTGTGAGCGTGTGTGTGCGTGCACGTGTGCATGCCTCACATTTTTAATTAAGCACCATATGTTGAGGACAATGGGTTGTGATTTTTTTTTAATTATTATTATGTGTAAATCTTCTTAAGTTTGTGCGTAATGACAAAAACATATAAAAGTTACCTTTGGACAAAGACTACAAGGAGTGGAGCAGTCCAAATGTCCCATAATATCCTATTTTAACCTAGTGGTACACTGTAAAAAAATGTATTGTACTGTATTATTTTACAGACCTTTCTTGTTTTTCTATATTACGTGTAAATACCATAAAAGTAAATTACTTTTATTGAAAATAAATAAAGGTTTTATTCTGTAAAATGGTTTGATGAGAAATTATCGTTTTTTTACAGGATAATTCCATTGTTTAATTGTCTTGAATGTTAAATTACATTGAATTCTATGTAAAAACACATAAAATACACATGATTTTACTGCATGTAAAATGAAGGCAACTTTCTTTTTTTTGTTGCAGTAAAACCTTACATTTAATGTAACTAAATGTAAAACAACAAAAAAATAACTGTATTCTGTACTGTTGTAGAATAAAAAGAAATCTTATTATAAAACATCTCTTAAATGTATGCATCTTCACAAAAAATGTAATATATTGCAGAAATACCCAAAAATGATTTTGTTTAAATAAAGTAGCTTTCATAGTAGGCTATATTAAAATAGTTAACTGTAAAAAAAAGTGTCAAATAAAAAACGTAAAATGTATGTAAAAAGCTACGCCACTTGAAATGGAATCCAGTCATACAACGGCAGACAAGACAAGAAGGATTGGAATGAGTCCACAACACTCCTGATTGGTTGATATAAACGTCATCGAAAAAACCTGCCAATGAGCACTGTCCGCGCCTTTCAATCCAATTTGAAACTTCCACGTCAGTTTGAGCGGCTCTCCTGTGGAGCTACAGCTGTCTGTATATCTGCTTACGAGTGTATGGACTAATATCAGGATAGTTTTACATCTACACGTTAAATATGGGCATCGGGACGTCAACAGAGAACAGAAGACTTGAGATCTGGTGAGTCCTGTAACTTTAATGGAGTTAAACATGTATTTAGATAATCCTTAGTTTGTGAATGTTTAATTCTGTATTTTAGGTTACGTTTCTTCTTCTAGTTCAGTGAGTTTTGAGTGATGAGACATATATTTTAGGGGAATCTGTGGAATCTCAGTTTTCATATGATACGTTTGTGCAGATAGCATGAAGTAAAAAAGATCGCTTTTGCCAGTTATGTGCTAAAGTAGCGTTAGCCCCGTTAGCTGTTAGACTTGTGTTTCGTTTAGTTAAAAATGGTTATCGTCAGTTAGCTGAGTTTCTTCCCGTTAAGTGGGTAAGCATCATTAATAGGTTGTTACATTTTAAGAAGTCCTGAGATGCTGTTTCTTGCAAGATGTCCCACCGGCGGGACAATCGGTGGCTGCTAACGTTAGCTTACGGCTTATTGCAGTGCTGCCGCCACCCTCTCGTCTCCAACGCGGGACGATTATACATAAACGTGCAGCCGCCAATCTTATTGTAAAGTTTCACAGCTTTTGTACTGCGGAATCCAGTTTGTTAATGTTCAGTAGCCAACAGCTATCATAGAATAAACTGCTAACCACTAACGTTTGGCTAACTTGCTAGTTAGCTCTGCTCTATATATTACAAGCTAACATGACTAGCTAATGTCACACTGTGTGAACTAAAATAGTTGTTGTATTACTACATCATACATGCTTGGTCTGCTAAAATGATTATTTTTAACAAAATTATCATTAAAGTATCTTTATTTTGTTGCATTTGTATCACACTCTGTATCTTAGTTCATCAATTAGAACTGGACAATTACAATAATGATTTGTGGTAATCAAAAACAATGTATTTAAAAAAACACTAGGAATAACATAGGAAATAATATGGATAATTGTTTACCCATGTTGTGCCTTAGAAGTGTAGTGATACAAACATGATTTTTATTAAAAAAAGTAAGAAAGTTAAAATGAAAATTGGTGTTGATCAAAAACAGGTTAATTGAGGAATTCCTGGAGGTAATTTATTGCAAAGATATTTACAATTTAAACTAATTTGGGTCACTTTTGAGGCATGTTGGTTGTATGTTGTGTAACAAAGGGTTACCATGACAGCTGTGATGTTCACTATTTTGACAGAGCACCAGTGGACAGTGAAGACTATGGAACAGAACATGTGATGGCTTTGGAAATCTGCTGAAGCCAGCCGGTGACTCCTCATCAGTCTCTCCAGGCAGCACCCAGCTATTCTTCCATCTTGCAGATGAAAATACTTTGATATGTGAGTAATAACTAACTTGTCTCTAACATAATATTGAATGTCAGTGTTTCCCCAAGGTTTACTGCTTATATATTCTTTAAATCCTCTGGAGCAGAGAGAGGAGCTGTGGATTATTGTTATTGATTAATTCATCAGTGTTTCTTAGGGTCAAAAACACTAAACTCAACTTAAAATGAAAGTGTTTAGTTTATTTAATAAAAGAGCTCATGTTCAATGTGAAAAGTGACCGTGGATATAGATTATTTGCAATTTGGTGCTATATATATTTAAAAAAATAATAATAATAATAATAATACAAAAATATATATGGGTTAGGGTTAACCCTATCCAGTAGTTAGTTTTAGGGTAGTTAGTTTTTATTTTATGTATTCACTCTAAGAGAAAGGGAAGCATTACATTTGTGCCAACGGCTAGTTGTCGTTTCTAAGGTATTAGAAAGTTGGTGTTCTGGAAGGTTTAGCATAGGATCAATGCCCTTGGGATGCTCTCAATAACTGTTTTACAATTTCTTTTTTGTGTTTTGTGTAACCCTGCTTCAAAGGTCCATCATACAAGATGTAGGGGATCTATTGGCAGCTGCTGATAATAACATACATCATTATGGTTTACTAATAGTTATCACTTCACTTCCTCCTCCAGCACCTGGACACAGCAGGAACCTACGCCAGGATCCTGTTTGTAGTCTTCAGCTCCGCCTTCAACACCATCATCCCGGCTCTGCTGCAGTACAAGTTCTCCCAGCTGCGCGTGCCCGACTCTACCTGCAGGTGGATCACAGACTTCCTGTCTGACAGGAAACGGCACGTGAGGCTGGGGAAACACCTCTCTGACTCCCGGACCATCAGCATCGGTTCCCCTCAAGGCTGCGTTCTTTCCCCTCTGCTCTTCTCCCTGTACATCAGCAGCTGCACCTCCAGTCACCAGTCTGTCAAGCTCTCTCCATCAGGACCAGAACCTCTCTCCATCAGGACTAAAACCTCTCTCCATCAGGACCAGAACCTCTCTCCATCAGGACCAGAACCTCTCGCCACCTCAACGAGGCCCGCCCCCCCCCCACTGACACTTTACCTCAGCCACAACGCAGACTCTATGTATTACATAATGGAGATCACAGGATGGTAAATAATGCAATGTTTAAATATTGCTTACTGCACCTATTTTATAATCTATAATTTATTGCATTCTATTTCGATGTAAAATACTGCTTTATTTTATTGCTATCTTACTATATTTGTATTACAGTGTTCTTAATATAGTTTGCTATCTGTGTACTTATTTTTTATTTAATTTTTTTATTTGTATGTATACACCACAACACCTAGTCACGTTCCTCGTACGTGTGAACCTACCTGGCAATAAACCCGTTACTGATTCTGATCTGTTTGTCCTCTAGGTTGCACTGCCACGTCTACAGTAGCGCAGAATAGACAGAGGAAACATGATTGGCCCTTAAGTTTTTTGCAGCCAACATACATTATCCTACAAACTTGGGATAGGAGGGTGAGTGAACAAGCTATCCATTGGTTGGAACCTACCATTGTTAGACATACTAAATCCTGCACACTGCTCCTTCAAATTGACAATGTGAACATACGTCGCCATTTTGTAAATCTTGTTATTTTCTGAAAACTACTTATTAGCTTAAGTTTAGGGAGTGAGGTATGACTGACGGTGATTCAGAACATAATTATGCTCTTTGTGAGCCATATAGTACCGACTACTGAGTTTGAATCCAACTCCTATAATGCATTTTATGTCTCCTTTCTGCCCTTGTTTCATGTCTCTCTGTAATCCCCTGTTGAAGAATAAAGCATGAACTTAATCTAACAAAAAAGTTTAGGTTGGAATCAGGTGATGGTGAAGCTATAAGAAATAAACCAAAAAAAGACAACCTAATTGGTGAGCTTTAGAGGTGCTCGGATGCAAATGTTATTACCTGGATAGAGCCAGGCTAGCCGTTTGCTCCTCTTTCCAGTCCAGTCTTTTAGCAAACTGGCTGCTGAGTGTAGCTTGTGTTACTGTACAGAGTGAGAGTGATTTTGTTATTATAACAGAAGTTGTATGGGATACACACACTCTCTCTTCCTCACGCTTATTTTTGTAATCTTGTCTTTCAGCTGCTGCTTGGCAGTTCGACCGCAAGCGGCCGCCACAATGGCTTCAGTGAAACTGTGAAGAAGTGGCTTCGTTATGCTCCAGAGCGCGAGGGAGGCATCCCAAGGAACACAAGTGAAATGAACACAAGTTAAACAAGCGCAAGTCTAACTTAGGGTACCCCACCACACTCTGTGTTTTCCTTGTGCATACAGTACAAAGGTTACCGCCTCATAGACAATACTGTTCTTTCATGGACAATAGACTGTTGTTCTTACTGTCTTCATGGAAGACTTGAAGCTTCAGGCTGTTCTTGTTTGGAGTTGCACCAATGGTTCTTACACACCCTCTTTTTTATGGGCGTATCGTATATATTTATGTATATTTGCACATGCGATGTGTCCTCTGCATTTATTCCACAGCCTTTGGGGAGCAATAACGGGTTAAGAGTCTTGCTCAGGGACGCATTGCTGCCTGTTTTCCAAAAATAAATTTGAATATTAAAATCATGTTTTCTGTCATTTTTAGTTTGATTTCACACATTTTGGGAAATATGGTAATTCAAGTTAATTTTGAACAAGCTAATACAACCGTCTGCCAACAATACATGGTGAAGTGTGCACTGTAAGCCCCAATAAGTAAACTTAACTCAAAAAGATTAGGGCAACTGATTGCCTCAAGTAGTTTAAGTTAATCAACTCATAACTTACAATTTTCGAGAACTTAAATAATTGGATTAAATGCTACATGTACCTATTGGTTACAGTAAAATTAAAATGGATTATTAAGTCAACTAAAATATGTTCAGGTACTGAGACTTAAACACTTGAATTCACCTCTACTAATGGATTAAGTTACCAGAACTTAAAGAAATAAGTACTCAGTCTTTTTTTTTGGGTTAACAGAACTCAATATTTATTATTACAACCAAACCAAACACAATGACAGTCTGAACCCTTTAACTGTAAAACTCTAAAATGTAAAATTGTTACATTAACAAGTATCAAATCTCTGGATGAGTAAAAGTGCAGCAACAACAACAACAAACAAACAAACAAACAAACGCATAAACACACATTCACATTAAAATACCAAATATGTCTGATTAACTGGCATTAATAAAGTGCAAACAGTCATCCCTAAAAATCAAAGATACTTTGATGAATGCCTTAAAATGCTCCACTCCACACCTGTTCTTCAGATGCATTTCTACAGATGCATCATCAAGTCATTCTTGACGGTCTGCAACTTGGGCGACAATTTACCATCTTCCAGACCAAGTAAAACCTTCTGTGTGAACTCGAAAGTGTTCAGTGTTCAGAAAGTGTCAGTCATTTGGGATAGCTGAGGTGTAGTGCATAAATTAGTCCAAACATTACTAGGAATGCATCTGCAAGTCTGGGGAGGCTGACCACAATGTCATTTTCGATGACAACAGAGATCGTCACAGGCTGATAATGCACTTGACTTGTGCCATTGTCACTGGTGACAGTAAGGAGGGCCACTGCAACACCTCCAAGCTCTGGTTCGGACTCTTCCTAAATGAATGAAAGATAGATAATCACAAACTGGGTGTACACACACACACACACACACACACACACACACACACACACACTAATTAAGGAGACTCACTGTGCAGGTTCGGAAAAATACAGAGGTGTCCTCTTGCAGATACACAGGAAGGGCATGGATGACGGTGGTACGCCTGGTGTTGATGTTGTGTAATTCCTATAACGATAAAAATATAAGCGTACAAACTGTTGACTGTGAAGTTTACTGAACACACCTGTCAATCCAACAATCCAATCAGAACATATATCCACAGATAACCTGTTCACATCTTTAATGCAATCAGACAAAGAGCAAAAACAAAGTGGGCTAATTGTAAAATTCAAAAGATATTTTTTTAATCCGTTTAACGTTAGATGTTCGACCTTCGAATTGTAAAAATAATCTCTTTACCTGTTCATCGTGGATTTAAAAAAATGTCATCCAAAGCCTCAGATGTCTTCCCAGTTTTGGACGCCTTCTCTCTAAATATGGCCATCAGTCGAGGAAGATGGCGGTCAAAAGCAGCGTAGAATGTGTTAGGCAGATTATGGTTGGTAATCCTTTGGAACTCTGCATACACCTATTTAAAAAACAGAGCAGAACATACAGCAATGTCAAATAGTCAGTTCAAAATAAATCAAACTAGGTTAAAGTGGTATCTTCCTTACAAATGTAATAGATCCTCCAAGTTTGACCAGTCAGTTCCTTCCCTGTGGCATGAACGAGAACTTCCCCTGGACTGTTCTTTTCCTTACATTACATTACATTACACCACAGGGAAGGAGCTGGAACTTTGAAGATCTATGACACTCCTCTATACAGCAAATAGCCACTATAAGAGTCACAGAATGTGCCATATGTTATCAATAAAGAAGAAAACAGGAAAAAGAGAGCTAATCCATATTACCTCAGACTCCATTTTGAGAGCAGGCCAGAGGTCCATGAGCTCGTTCACTGGTGGGCATGTCCTCACTATGGTCTGTCGCCGGAGTGCAAATGTGGTCTGCATCATCTTTTTAATGAGGGATAGGTCCATCTCAGTCTTCTTGACTTCCTCAAAAATGGTCTGCCTCAAGTGCTCAAGACTTGAGGGATCCTCTCCTTGGGGAAGGTTGGGTAGAAAGTTGACTTCGGCTCTCTTGGGTCTTTTAATGTTGGAGTGTGGAGGTTCATTGTGAGGATTGCTTCTACTTCTTTTTCCAGCATTTACAATGACCTCCTGACATCCAGCCTGTCTCATCTTGTTCCTGTAATTGCCCATCTTAAACTTAATGCTCTGCTTCCATCCATTCCACCCAGTCTGCGATCCTGCTTCTTTCAAGCAGGGATGTGTGGCCACAAGAGCCTCAGCTACCATTGCTATGTTGTTATCACTTGGGTAAGCCTTGAAGCCATAGATTGTAGATGCAAGCTTTTCTAATATGTTGTGCTTTAGGTCTCTTGTCATCTGAAAGTATGTGTTGTTCTTCTCAAATTCAGTGTTCCCTGCTCTAAGTTTCAGCTCAACATCAAATGAAAATGTGGGAACTAGAAAAGAACCTGGAGGCCATCTGCCTTGACGTTCTTCAGATGACACACTTGGAAGTGTTTCAGTTGATGCAAGAGAGCTGGAATCCTGTGCAAGTGAGATATGCACAACAGCTTTTTGGGGCAACTCCTCAATGTCAATGAGGGAAGTGAGTTTTCCATCAAAGTCTGGATCTTCGTATCGCAAACTGAAGTCAAGGTCTATTTCCAACTGTGCTTTTAGGATATGAATCAGTGCATCAACAGAGGCTGGTCCTGCATTGAGTTTTACTTTTCTAACCCGGCCCGCCGTCTCAACAACACGAAGGATCATGGGTTGTGGGGATTCAGCTGCCATTGTTGCCATTGCTAAAGAAAAAGAGACATTCAGTGTGTTAAAAGGTTATTATTAAAATATACAGATTATGAACTGCGCGATTACAGAGTAATAAATAAAGATACTACTCACCATTGGCTGTCCTCAGTTCTGTTTCACTTGCAAGAACCGCTTGGGTGTCAACAGCAGCGAGCCGCCTATCTTGTATGCTGAGAATGGGACTGTATCATTGAGACCAGATTACAGGTGGATCGAAAGACTTGTCCGTGTGGCTAACAGCTCATAAGACCGGATATGTTCTACATACCAGGAGTCATAATCACTACAAAGAAAAGACACACTGTGATTCACAAGGTAGATCTGTTCTATTTTGCAAAATGTAGACAGTCCACCACTGGCTCCAACAGACACAAACATTCCACAGACATAGTCAGTGCCATCAATGGTCACATTTGATGTGTGGTAGATTGTGTCACTTGTTGTTTGTCTTCTTATGTGTGCCTGAACTGAAGTTGGAGGCGTGTGGCGTAGTGGATAGAACCTTGGTGTTCGGATCAGGGGGTCACAGGTTCAAACCCCACTGCAGTCAGCATGACGTTGTGTCCCTGGGCAAGACTCTTCACCCCAAATTGCTCCTGTGGGGATTGCCCACAGTATTGAGTATGTAAGTCGCTTTGGATAAAAGCGTCTAACAAGTAACATGTAATGAACTACTTCTGGTAGAGCTGAGACTAGAACAGAGTCCATCCTGGACGCTTCTGTTTTTGGCTTGAAAAAATATGGTGCAGCAAGATGATAGGCCATCATGTGTTGATTGCCATTGTCTTCAAAATATTTTTGAAGTTTTGAGCGTCGTGTACCACTCTCTTGAAAAAGCGGGGTTTGGCCTCAAACCGCATGGTCCACATGTGCAGCAGGGGCCCAAAGCACTTGACTAGGGTGGGATAATGTTCCATATAGTGATGTTTAGGACGAAGCCTAACCTCAGGGAAAATCTCGAGCAGTGCCTGCCTATGATCACTGATTTTGCACTCAAAATAGTCTAAGGTTTCATCAGTAAACGATGGGCACAATGCTAACTCCACCACCTCTTTCAATTCCATCAGAACTGCCCATGCACCATCACCATCTGGTACTACACTGCCAACAAGCAATGGAAGCAGTCGGAGCAGAGTAGCATTTTCATGCCCATTGCCTCCCATTGTTCCTCGAGACTGAAATGTTTTGGGAATTGGCTGAGATCTATTCACTTTATCAGTGTGCTGATACGGGAATGATGCAATCTTTTGGTTCAAATACTCTAAACTGAAGTACTTCAGCCGGATCATCTCCTTAAAGCAAAGAGAAAGCTCCACAGGAACGATACCTTCCAGAAGATCATGTAGTATATCTGGAGGAAAGCCTGTGATTGGATGGAAGTAATTCAGGGACTCACACAAGACACAGCCAGCTTTAACACCAAAGTGGCTTTTCAAAGTTTCACTTTCTTGAACATGTTGTACATGAAGGTCGTGGCTGGCTTTGGTTCTCTGAGAAAACTCTTTCTCTCTGACTTCAGTTGCTTGAAACTCTTCTCTTGTGGCCATACATAATCTGCAAAGATAACCTGCTTTAAATGACTCTACAAAGCCACTTAACCCATGGGCAGCCAGATTGTCTGCAGAAACACAAAATATGGTCCCTTTGATATTCTGACCAACTCTTTCAATGAAGACACCATCCTCCTCAAGAATACGAACATCATGCAGCAATGGAGCAAGCACAGCTGCATATCCATACTTACGGAGGTCTGTCACTTTTACCAGTATTGCTAGTTGTATAGCATGTAATGCTGATCTGTATTTTGGTGACACGTTGGCAAGGACCCAGTATACAGCACAAAGTTTGTGAATTTGACGTGATGTGCCAAGCGGGTTGGCAATTTCAAGGTCATCGATATATAGCTGAAGTGGTAGGTTGAGATCCCCTGTTGACAGTAACTCATTTTCAAGGAAATGATAGCCATCAGAGCATGACACATATTGACCAGGCTCAGTATTTGGTTCAGTAATCTTGTTAAGAATGTCTGTTTCTAAACAACTCCTGAATCATTTGAAGGATCGGAACATACATGACGGTATGTCCAGGTTGCTCCAACTGATACTCTACTGGCATTACACGTGGATAGTTATGCTCAATAAAGGTTTTTCTGCGCTTGTATGAAGACAACTCTGCACCTTTAGAGGTAGCAGTAAATAGAATGTTTGAGTCTACGACAGCACTAACAACCTCATCCAGTGTAGGTTCTGCAATATTGTGACCATTTCTCTGCAATATGTCACCAACTGCCTCCTTTATCAATGGCTGAGATAAGGAGAATATCTGATTCAAGTGGTCCACTATTTCTTGTGTGGCTGTGTTTGAGACATGGAGGAAAGCCTGCATCTTTAGGAATAAGGATGATACATTCATTTTGAGTTGATGTCTTAGATTGACAGTGTCACATTGATCATCATCCCCCACTTCTGTACTCTGTCCTGGACATTCTTCATCCAAATCACCAGTAACCTCTGAAATACTGGCTTGGAGATTCTGGGGATCCTCACTGACAATGGCACTTTGAAAGTCTGATGTAAGACTTGCTTGATGTGCTCTACTTTTATGGGAATTGCATGAAGAGTACACATTTGTGCTATAGTTACAATCCCTATATGGGCATGTCACTGTTTCATGGTTTTTTAAATGCCTTCTGAGATGACAGAAAACAGATTCAGAAAAAGGTTGCTGAAATGTGCATAAAGGGCATTTAAATAACACAGTCTCCCGACTCTGCTCTGAACTACTGCTAAATTGTGCAGTATGTGTTCTTGACAAATGAGTTCTCAGTGCATTAAGCGACTGAAATGTACACATACAATCATTATAGAGGCATGGAAGGGGGCTAACTCTGGAAAAGTGGCCGTGCTGCAGTCTGTAGTGTTTAAATAATTGTGGTCTGGAAGAGACAGAAGTTGAACACAACTTACATTGCCAAATCATACTGGACCCAGCGAGCTGAAAGGCAAGAAAAACAATTGTCAGAAAGTGTAAGCCTCCATCAATAATATTTCATTCAGAATTACTTATACTTACAACTGAATAAAAGTTCAATACCAGTATCCAACCAATATCAGGTTACAAAAACATCACCAACTATGAACATTTTTATCTATCGTTTTAACAACCTACTTTGGATGAAACTTCCCCAAAATACTTTCAGGGGGGGAGGGGGGAGATGTCACCACCACAGCAAATACTGTTCTAAAATGTAACACTTTAAAATATCTCTGCGCGTGAGCAGACCGCTGCACGCGCTCTCTCTCCCCCTCTCTTAGGTAGTTCTTATTATACATCCATGATTTTAGGTTGCCATCAAGTTTGGCCAGACTATAATACATTTCTAATGTTAAATAAATGAAAAATATTCACAGTTAATACATTTACAGTTTATTATTTATCTAAATTCATAAACTCAAGTACTATACTTACAATTTTGAGATACTTGTACTTTACTTAAGTATGTAATTGTTTTGCTACTTTGTTCTTCTACTCCTCCACAATTCAGAGGTAAAAGGTGTACTTTTCCTCCACGATATGTATTTAATCCCCTTAGTTACTTTACAGATGTGGATGAATGATGTGAAATATAATCAAGTGTTAATTCAGACTTTAGTTCCACCTGGAGTAAATTCACCAGCTTACCAGAGTAGCTGCACCTTCACCAGCTTTGAGAACACTTTCATGATCAATCATTATAAAACATATCATATATATTATTCTGAAATGGACCAATCTGCACAAGGACTACTTTTACTGTCGCTACTTTCACTATATTTTGATGAGAATACTTTTCTACTTTCACTTGAGGAACATTTTGAATGCAGTACTTTTACTGTAACAGAGTATTCCTACACTCTGGTACTTCTACTTTTACTCAAGCTGCTGAAGTTAGACCCGTGGCGGAGCAGCAGAGTTCACCTTCATCACCAATGTGTATTTTAACTAGTGATAATTAACTTGTATTTCTAAACAACACATCTTACATTCAAGTTGAAATACACAAGGGATACACTTTATGTTTTTAACTATAATTTTAACTGTTTTCAACCACTTTTAACAGTTATTCTCAAGTTATTCTTAACATGAACATGAACAGATATTGCAGTCAGCATGTAGCAGCACTACAGCTAATGAAACAAATTAAATAACTAAAAGAGAGTGGTTTTAAGTAAAAGAAGAGCAATGCTCTTTTAATATCTATGCGATCAGCTTCTGTTCTATGGAACTAACACGTGGTGTTAGTCATTAGCTTCTGCTAGCGTTTAGCATCAACTCAGTTAGCGCTAGCTAGCATCGCTAGCTCGCGATTAGCATAAGCTAACGATCTTATGGTTGAACAATGATACAATGTGCAAAATAGTACATCAAAAACATTAGAGATCAGTTTCATAACCCCGATTGGTTTTTAAATGAAATGTATCTCATAATAAACAACAAAAACTGACTGTCATTGTCATATTAGCAGGCTAGCCCTTCAGTGCTAACAAGGAGCTATCAGCCTCAACTCACCGGAGTTTCTACACTTATAAGACGACACAGGCCGTCTAGTTCGGGTTCACACAGGGGTTCTTGCAGGTCAGAGTTTGTCAACTGATATAGTTGAGAGTACAAATAACACTTAAAATACTATTAATATACTAGGAGCTGCTCAACTTGGTGTTCACAGGAGAGAAAGAGAGAGGCGGAGTGATTCGCGCCACTCATTAGCATGGGTGTACATTCTAGAGTGCTCCGTGCAGAAACAACATGTATTCATACATCTAAATGACATAAAGGGGTCGAGTAGCCCTATATTTCATATGGGTTACATAAGCTACTGCTTAATACATTCTTAAACATCCATTGTATTGGGGAAATGTTAGTATGGTAAATGATGAATTAATGGCCAACAAATGGATAAGCGTTCACTACCGAGCCTGTTTATAACTGACAACGTTATATTCAATTTAACATTACCTGTCTCTGCTCCTTCCCGTGTGTGTGGCCTCACGCTCGTTGAAACCGTACAAAGAGGTTGAAACCTGGGTGAAGGAGAGTGTTAAACTTTAGCAGCGGGTCTCTTAATTCAGCGGCAGCGAGGAGCACGGAGGGAGCACACACAATCCTCCGCGCCTTGTGGTTTACAGTGTATGAACCATAGACTGGAACGAACACGTTAGCTTGCTAACTGTTAGCAACAAGTTTCGGTTTGAGGAGTGACCGTGTTAAATTGTGACTTTCAGTCCAATGCGTTCGGTGTTGCTCGTAGTAAATGGTTGGATATATTATGACACACATTTGACTATAAATTGATTAAACTAACATTGAAGGCTTTTATTAGGAAACCTACCCGTTCTGTTAGTGTTTCAACGGCTGCCGTCACGAGCATCCACAACCACAATGCATCCACAACCACAATGCATTTGGCTGAACTTTTTGAATACATAATTAGCTTAGGGGCAATGACATTTTTCATCATGTTTTAATGAACATTTCAACGTACAACAAAAAGTGACAGCCCTACTTTGGCACCAACAGTTTCCACAACTACATATCTTACTACAAGTTAACATTACATTAACTGCAAATAATTCAGGCATTTCTGTGCATCTGCTGACTCAACCTCTGGCTAATGCTAGCTAACATCCATGTATCTGGTTAACATCAACACTCTCTTTCACATGTTTAATCTCAAAATATTTAAAAAAGAGAAGAAATATGAATATTGCACTTACAGTGAGACCAATGATGCTGATTACCACCGGAAAGTGTGGAAATTAAGTGTGAAGATCCACCTTATTGCAGGTATTAGCCGCATGTGCTGCATCCCACTTTCGACGGTTAGTCACATCAGACACACAATAAGCATTAGAAATGAGTACAGTTCAATGTATATGTTTAAGTGATGCTTACTTAATCTGCCAAATAGTTCAAGTTAATCAAAGATTATCAGTTTAGTTAACTCAAAAAGGAAGAACAGTCACAGGAACTGAATATATTGAAGTTAGTAGAACTTTTTATTTTATTTAAGTTTACACTAATTCATCTATTTAATTATTTTGAACATTCGGGTTTACAGTGTGTGTTTACAAGTTTGGACCACTTCATTCAGTACAGTATTGATGTTTGCACTTGTTAATGGTCTGTTAAAATGTAGACCTATACGCAGAAAACTCACTGGTGAAAAACATTCACTTTTTTAATGTGTTACAGTATGCTTAGAAAAGTTGAATATTTTAAAGTAAGTTTTACATTTAGATGATGGTTGAATCAATATTGATTCCTAACACTGATTCAATATAAAATCAACTAAAATGTATATGTAGACTCCAATTTGGATGATGGTTGAATCATAAATAAATACATTTAATTATAATGAAACCAGCAGCAATGGATCATGGATCCACCAGGGGGAGCCGTGAAAAGCTGCCACACTGGAACTCATGTGAAATAAACAGCTGATGTACAGGGATCTGATATAGCGGATATTTGTTAAGATCCATATATGTCACGGATAGGATCATATTCTGTGCTTAAGTAAGAGACATGTAATCATTTACTAAACATCACCATGTTTTTATTTCACAAAATAATGTTTAATTCACGTTGGCGTAAGTACAAAACCATCGCTATGTTTTTAGATCAGGAAATGCATCCAGGGTCAAACAAACGATGTTCGATCGTGATCCTCGCGATCATTTAATGTATCATATGTTCGCGAGTTGAAATTAATGCACTACATTTAATCCACGTGAGTTTACAACAACAAAAATAATCGCTTTGTTTTTATATCACATCCGACCGGGGGAAAACTGCAGCGGCTCTCACTACCGATCACCCTATCCACGGGCAAACAATAATATGTACAGTGTTCATAGTTTACTGTAATATTAGTGTCTAATATTACTGTTATAATAGTCACACATTGAGTTGTTGAAATCAGACCGTTTTTTTAAACGCTCCGAATGAAACGGCAGCTCTCAGGTGATCAGCTGTGTGTTTACACAATAACATATGCATAGTAATTTAATACCTTCCAACACACATTGTAAGAACAGTTCTGTTTCATATGAGTGTTGAGAGCTGTATCCACAAATCTACTAATGTTGCCCTCAGTGCACCAGATTGATGCATTTAACTTCAATTTAAATAAAAACATCTTCTGTTGTAACAACAATAACATTATAAATAGTAACATAGCATGGTATTGCACATTTACTGTAGCTTTGAGTGTTACTGGCCTGAGATTTTTTTATTACATGAATGAAGGTGACTGAGGCTTTTTAATATAGACTTTTCAGTGTCCCACATTAGGAAAACAGATTGTCTGAGACAACTTGGCACTAAGAGTACTAATATGTCTCCCATTTCTTTTATGAGTTTAATATATGCATGTTCTCTTTTGGTTTGATTAGGACACATCCTGGGGATTTCAGAATGTTACTCGATTTTGATTTATTGTATCGGCTTCATGTCGCAATATATTCCCGAAGTCTGAAATGCAAAATGTTTCCACATTAGGGCAATTCACCCTACATTTAATCATTTTGTTTATTTTTAACGAAATAAATGTGGTTTAATCCATCATGAAATTAATATAGGCTATTTACTGGTACATATCTGACATTAACGATTAACACACTGTTCATACTGCTCACAGGCTGATATCTAGTGTATTCATACCCCTCACTGTTTATTCATCATTCAATTCATTCTATATTTTATTCTGTAGATTGTGAACATTACTTTTCACTTTACTGCTTGTTGCACCTGGTTAGAAGCTAAACTGCATTTCGTACTCAGTACCTGTAATCTGTGCAATAACAATAAAGTTGAATCTAATCTTGAGCAGGAACTAATGTAGGCTATTTACTAGTACATATCTGACATTAACGATTAAACACGTTTGTGCATTCTTTATGAATGCAAACCGAGTCATTTAGTTTCTTTTTAACGAAATAAATGTGATTTAATCCACATAATTTACTGTGTTAATTGTTTACTGTACAGTAGTATTGTTTAACTTGAAGGTGCCTGATGTGAACATTTCCAGAATGTATTGTCTTCACTTTTTAAATGCCTCTGTGATGTGCTGCCCGTTCACCAGCCCAACCCCCCCATGTGGCCTATGTATGTTGGGGACCCTTTGTTTAAAACTAATTGGCCATCGGAATGTGTGTCACATTCCACAGCTCTCCTCCCCCCTCCTGTGATTCCCCCGCACACATGGGAGATCGCTCTTCTGAAGAGAGCGGAAATAATGATATTGCAAGTTAGAAACGTAAAATGCATTTTGACAGACACTTGGGGGAAATATGCTGCATTTTGAATGTCCGATAGTCCATCATTAACACCTTAGTCCGTCTCGTCTCATCAACGAAAACTAAATATACATGACATACTTTGTTTTAGTAGATTTCTCATGAGAGCAAAAGGAGAATATCCGTGTGTAACAGTGAAAATGTATGTAACGTATTCATCATGATTAATTATATTTATTTCGATTTGGATGTAGGATTTTTGACTTTGTTTAGAGCAGTGATCTTCTACTATATGAACATTTTGGACCCAAAATCACAAAAAAAACGTAAAAACAGATTTTGAAAATGATTTTATTTTTCATAACACAAACATACACAACGAAACCATTTAAAAGCTGGAAATATATACATGGGATTTCATTCTGATAAGGCAAAAGTGTTATTATAAATATAATACAAATATATATATACACATTATGTACAACAATCTGTTTTTTCTGTCTTTATCTGTGCCACGCTTCAAAGCGGTTTCTGTCAACTACGACACAGAGGACAACATCACAGATTCCTCCTCCTCCATGTCAAAAAACAAGCTTAAAGCTTGACTCACGTTCAGAGTTCTCTTCATCATAGTTGAGTCTTCACAACTCTAAATCTATCTAACTATATCTAAATTATCAATGTTTGTCTGTCACTTTACTTCAATCGCAGTCTCCCGCAGCCTCTCTTCGTCTCCCGCCGCCTGTCTTCGTATATCTTCGTCTCTCTCCATTTCCCGCCGTCTCTCTTCGTCTCTTCGTCTCTTCGTCTCCCGCCGCCTGTCTTCGTATATCTTCGTCTCTCTCCATTTCCCGCCGTCTCTCTTCTGTTCCCGCCGTCCCCCTTCGTCTCGTTTCGTATCACTCCGTTTAACTGATTACCTCACCCCCTCCCTGGTAAATACATCCTGTTGAGCAGAATCTACAGTTTCCAGTATTTTCCGTTTCATAAAATGATAAAATGCGGCGAAGATATTAAAATATTTGCTTCCATTATTCATACTTCTGAAATATATCTGTATTAACTTTATATCATCGTATGTCCGTGTTTATTGGGTATTTTTGCATGAAACAAAGACTGGCATATAGGTGTTTCAAGCCAGTACTTTCGACAGAAATACACATATACATCCTGTTGAGCAGGATCTACAGTTTCCAGTATTTTCCGTTTCGTAAAATGATAAAATACGGCAAAGATATTAAAACATGTGCTTCCATTATTCATACTTCTGAAATATATCTGTATTAACTTTATATCATCGTATGTCCGTGTTTATTGGGTATTTTTGCATGAAACAAAGACTGGCATATAGTTGTTTCAAGCCAGTACTTTCGACAGAAATACACATACATCCTGTTGAGCAGGATCTACAGTTTCCAGTATTTTCCGTTTCGTAAAATGATCAAATACGGCGAAGATATTCGAATATGTGCTTCCATATTTTATACTTTTGAAATGTAGTAACTTTATATCATCGTATCTCCGTGTTTACTGGGTCTTTTTGCATGAAACAAAGACTGGTATATAGTCTCAAGCCAGTACTTTCGACAGAAACACACGGCAATGTTGTCCGGACTGTTGTTTTTACGCGGCACCGGCTTGAACAAGTCATGTGATCTGATCACGCCGGCGTGACGGTCGACTCCAAAGGGTTAATATTAAATACATATAAGTATTTTTACAACTTGTATTTAGAAATACTCTGTTGTAATTATTGATGCATACATGTGTTCATCCATTTCATGTGGCATCTGCTATAATGGGGTTAATGTATGATATTACTTAAATACAATACATTATAATATATGATATGATAATTACATTTTAGTTTTATTCATTTCTTATTTCATAGTTTCTCATTATTATTATTTTTATCGCTCATTTTATTTTTGATTTTATTTATCTGTGTGAATCTGTGCTGTCCTGTTTTTCACTCTCACCCTGTTGCTGTTTGAACTACTGAATTTCCCCACGGGATTAATAAAGGTCCATCTTATCTTATCTTAATGTATAAGTTGATTTACTTCAATCTACTGTACAATATTACAAGAAATATACTGCATAAAGCAAACTATATACTTTATTTGATCTAAAATATTGATTTTTCTACAACGCCCATTGTGTATTTTGTGAATGAAGCGCCATCTCATGGTTAAATCCTGTAATTGAACAAATGGGGAAATTGGGCAACGCCCTCTAGCAATTTGGCAACACCCCCAGCCCCTGGCATCCGCTGGGTTTTTGACTGGGACACACCCATTTGAGTCTGATCTGGAGTGCTACATCTGTATTTCAACATTGATTCAATCATATTTTGCTATCTGGGTTCAGACCATGATGTCTGCCGGCTGAGATTTCCTTGACGGACACACGAATCCACCAATCCCACACAGTAGAGGCTTCTCAATTCTTAAATGTCCCCTCCTCGACTCCCCTCCTCGACTCCCCTCCTCGAGACTTAGTCCCGCCCACAGGAGATGCGAGCGGAGGACCAAGGAGGGGAACGGAGTAGAGAGGAGGGGAAGCAGCAGACGTTTAAAGAAATGAGAACTCCTCTCCTCTGAGCGGTCATATTAAAGCGACGTCCGTTCATTATTACGTGGCAACAGCTGCATCATCTGTCGAGTGTTTTGTCATATTTTATAATCTCTGCTGGATCAGCTGAACATTGTTCCCCCACATATTTACTTTGAATTCATTGAGAGTGCGGTATAATGAGACAATACCAGGCTACAGATGCGGACACACAGACAAATATATTTATATAAATATATGCAATTTAAAGTATGAGAGCACTCTCATAATAACGTAACACAATCAGAGACTGGATATACTCTCTCTCTGGTCGCTGAAATGGGGAATTGAAATTACGGGCCAAAAGTTGTATTTTCAAGTATTAAAAGTAAGGACATCAAACCAACTGAGACCCGCCTGTCCGCCGCATCTACGCACTGTACCACACACACCTACAGCTCCTAAAGCATAATCAGGCTACAGCCGTTGTGTATTTTATTATGTGAAGCACTAAATGGTTTTAGAAAAATATCGACTCTTTGTTTGTAGATATCTACTAAACTAAAGCAAATAAAGAGAGTAGGCCTGTTATACTGAGTGATATATATTTGACACACTGCTCTGCTTTCTGCACCTCACAGCTGTTCTCTCTGTAAATATCGCGTTGCGATGAGAGCAGGTTCTAAAATAATATCCAGGGGTTGCATGCAGAGCTGTCATTGGCTGAGATAAGTCCGGCCGTGCGTCACGCCTCCACCGTTCCCGGAAATGCATCCGCGGAGGAGCCGTGGAGGAACCATCAGTGTATCCTCGGTTATAGCTCCTCCAGAGAGCCTCCTCGACGCTCGATCCTCGGTCCTCGGTGTGCATTTAGACAAATGAGACGTCCTTCAAAATGGCGCGCTGAAATTCATTTCCGGGTCACTACCGGAGGACCGAGGAGTCGAGGAGGGTACATTTGAGTATTGAGAAGCCTCTAGTGAAAAGTCAAGCTGCTTTGGGCGGCCATATTGGCTGCTGTGCCCTGGTTACAGTCTCACAGGAGATACTGCTGGAAAGCTACCCTTCCAGCGATTCCGCGGATATCTGAACCATGTTTCTACTAATTTTTTCTGGGTCTGGGTGTTTTGTTTGATTTTAAACAAACAAAGTCTTGGCTTTCAGAATATGAAACTTTTATTTCCAAACTCACACGATAAATGAATCAATCAATCAATCAATGTAGCCCAATATCACAAATGTTACATTTGTCTCAGTGGTCTTCACAGTGTGTACAGAATATCAGTATGACAATACGACACCCTCTGTCCTTAGACCCTCACATCGTACAAGGAAAAACTTCCAAAGAAAACCCAGTTTAAAGGGAAAAATGGGAGAAACCTCAGGGAGAGCAACAGAAGAGGGATCCCTCTCCCAGGACGGACAGACGTGCAATAGATGCCGTGTGTAAATTGAGAAGATAATACATTTGCAACATAGGTAGTCCAGATGTTTGGAAATGCATGTGTGTAATAGGAAGATGAATCCACGAGGATATCCATCCAGGACCGATGATCCAGGACCACAGCCACGACTCAAGATCCAGCACTCGCGATCCAGGACACAAGAACGCAGGATCATCCATGACTCCGGATCCCAGCGTATATAGACACCAAAAGGAAAGACATTTGGGGAAGCTGGGTTAATCGGAACATGAGAGTACACAGGTATAGACAGCGAGAAGGAAGAAGTAAGATGTCCCCCGACAAACTAAGCCTATATCAGCAAAACTAGGGGCTGAATCTAATCAGCCCTAACTATAAGCTTTATCAAAAAGGAAGGTCTTAAGCGCACTCTTAAAAACGGATAGGGTGTCTGCCGCCCGAACACAAACTGGAAGCTGATTCCACAAATGTGGAGCTTGATAAGAAAAGGCTCTGGCTCCCATTGTACTTTTAGAGACTCTAGGAACAACCAACAACCCTGCATTCTTGGAACGCAATGCCCTAGTAGGACATTAGGGTATAATGAGTTCTTTAAGGTAAGATGGCGCCTGCCCATTAAGGGCTTTGTAGGCGAGAAGAAGAATTTTAAATTCTATCCTGTGTTCTATAGGGAGCCAGTGTAAGGCAGCCAGAACAGGAGTAATGTGGTCCCTTTTCCTAACTCTGGTTAGTACACGAGCCGCAGCATTTTGAATCAGCTGAAGCGACTTGATTGACTTCTTGGTACTCCCTGATAATAAAGAGTTACAATAATCCAGCCTAGAAGTAACAAATGCATGGACTAGTTTCTCTGCATCGCTTTGAGGCAAGATGTGCCTGATTTTTGCAAAGTTACGTAGATGGAAGTAGGCGGTCCTTGAAATTGATTTTATGTGGGCGTTAAAGGATAAATCCTGATCAAATATAACACCAAGATTCCTTATAGTCTCACTGGAGGCCAAATTAATGCCATCCTTAGTTAGTATATCTTTAGATAATTTGTTTCGTAGATTCTTCGGGCCAAGTACAATAACTTCAGTTTTGGTCGTGTTTAACATCAAAAAGTTTAAGGTCATCCACGTTTTTAAGTCCTTAAGGCAGTCTTGAATTTTATTTAGATGATTAATTTCATCAGGCTTGATTGATAAATATAGTTGAGTATCATCCGCATAACAATGAAAGTTTATGGAATGATTCCTTATAATATTGCCTAACGGAAGCATATATAATGTGAACAAAATAGGTCCGAGCACTGAGCCCTGTGGCACTCCATGGCTAACTTTGGTTTGCGTTGAAGATTCATCGTTAACACGTACAAACTGAGAGCGTTCAGATAGATAGGACCTAAACCAGCCTAAAGCAGTTCCCTGTATGCCAACTAAGTGCTCTAGTCTTTGCAATAGGATATCATGGTCGAAAGTATCAAATGCAGCACTGAGATCGAGCAAAACAAGAATAGAGACAAGTCCCTTGTCTGAGGCTATTAGAATATCATTTGTGACTTTAACCAGAGCTGTCTCTGTGCTATGATGTGTTCTAAAGCCAGACTGAAAATCTTCAAATAAATCATTGTTTTTTAAGTAATCACACACGACCGCTTTCTCAAGAATTTTTGAGAGGAACGGAAGATTAGAAATAGGTCTATAGTTTGCTAAAACCTCTGGATCGAGGTTGTGCTTTTTAAGAAGCGGTTTTATCACTGCTACTTTGAATGATTGTGGAACATAGCCTGATAATAAAGACATATTCATAATATTTAATAAAGAGGTGCTAATTAATAGAAAAACTTCCTTCAACAGCTTAGTTGGAATTGGGTCTAACATGCACGTTGATGGTTTAGAAGAGAGAATCATTGAATGTAATTGTTCAAGGTTAATAGCTGAAAAGCATTCTAGTTTACTATCTAGTGTAATATTAGAACTTACGATTCCGGGAGCTGTTGATAACACTATACTGGTCAAAGGCAAGAGGTCATTAATTTTGTTTCTAAGAGTAACAATTTTATCGTTAAAAAAGCACATAAAATCATTACTACTGAGTGCTGTGGGAATAGAAGGCTCAATGGAGCTGTGGCTCTCTGTCAGCCTGGCTACAGTGCTGAAAAGAAATCTTGCATTATTCTTATTCTCATCTATTAATGAAGAGTAGTAGGCTGCTCTCGCTTTACGCAGTGCTTTCTTATATTCATTAAGAGTAATATGCCAGATTAAACGAGATTCTTCAAGTTTAGTGGAACGCCATATCCTTTCAAGTTGTCTAGACTTTTGCTTTATTTTGCGGGTTTCGGCATTATGCCATGGAGCTAATCTATGTTGTTTTATTTTCTTCTTTTTCAAAGGAGCAACAGAGTCTAATTTTATTCGCAGCACATCTATAGCACTATCAACAACATGATCAATTTGGGGTGGTGTACATTTTGTATAAGTTTCCTCCCCTACATGCAGACATGCTATCAAGTTAAGTATTGGTGGAATCTCTTCCTTAAATGTGGCTATAGCACTAACAGATAGGTTTCTGCTGCAAGAGCTTTTGACTAATGCTTTGTAGTCTCGTAATACTACTTCAAAAGTTACTAAGAAATGGTCGGATAAAGCAGGATTATGCGGTTCTACTAATAGTTGCTCAATTTCAATACCATAAGTCAGAACAAGGTCAAGAGTGTGATTATAGCAGTGGGTTGGTTTATTTACACTCTGACAGAAACCAACAGAATCTAATATAGAGTTAAATGCAACAGTAAGGCTATTTTTATCATCGTGAACATGAATATTAAAGTCACCTACGATAATTACTTTGTCTGTTTTAAGAACCAAAGTTGATAAAAACTCAGAGAATTCTGATAAGAATTCTGAATAAGGACCTGGTGCACGATACACTGTAACAAATACGATTGGCTGCAAAGTTTTCCAGGTCGGGTGCGTAAGACTAAAAACAAGGCTTTCAAAAGAGGTATAATTTAATTTTGGTTTAGTATTGATAAGTAAACTTGAGTCAAAGATTGCTGCAACTCCACCTCCTCGGCCCGTGCCTCGAGCAATATGAGTGTTGACATGGCTGGGTGGAGTGGCCTCATTTATGCTGACATATTCTTCATGTCTCAACCAAGTTTCAGTGAGACAGCATATATCAATATTATAATCTGATATTAAATCATTTACCAATATTGCTTTCGTTGCTAGAGATCTTATGTTTAAGAGACCACATTTAATCTTCCTGTTTTGTTGCACTGTAGTAGTTGTTACATTTACTTTTATTAGGTTATTATGTATGACACCTCTATTAGGTTTTACCTTAAATTGTCCTTGGGCAGACACACACACCGCTAATATTGGGTATTTTATTGGGTTCGGGATTCCTATGGATGACTGCCTAGGAGAGAGCGCAGAGAAGCGTGTAAGACTGCGACTCTGCCTCCTGGTCTCAACTCCAGTTTGTCATGGATTAAGTCCACAAAGCCCTGAAATGTTTGCCGAAATGAGATCTGCACCTTTCAAAGTAAGGTGAATGCCGTCTCTCTTAATCAGACCAGGTTTTCCCCAGAAGGCTGTCCAATTATTTACGAAGCCCACATTGTTTGCTGGGCACCACCTAGACAACCAGCGCTGAAATGATGACATGCGGCTATACATGTCATCATTGATCAGATTGGGGAGGGGACCAGAGAAGATTGCGGTGTCCGACATTGTTTTAGCATAACTACACACCGACTCCACATTAAGTTTGGTGCATTCTGATTGGCGTAAACGAACATCATTACCACCGACGTGAATAACAATCCTACCGTATTTGTGTTTATTTTTAGCCAGCAGTTTAAGATGCGCCTCAACGTCGCCCGCTCTGGCCCCCGGAATGCATGTGACTGTGGAGGCTTCGGTCTCTAAATTCACGTGTCTCATAATAGAGCTACCAATAACCAGAGTTGGCTTCTCAGCGGGTGTCTCGCTGAGTGGGGAATATCTGTTAGATACGTGAAAGGGTTGGTGGGGACCTGCAGGTTTTGCTTTATGCCCCTTCTGAACAGTCACCCAGTCTCCCTGCTGCTCGGGAGTTGCCGGGGGACGGCTAAGAGGAGCTACCTTTTGCCGGTCCGCACATGCTAACAGGGGCTTTACTTTAGCTGAGTTTCTTTCTAAGATGCGGAGCCGGGCTTCTATGGCTATGATTCCCGCCTCCAACCTAACAACTATACTACATTTAACACATGTATCCTTACCAGTAAGGGAGGCCGGGAAGTAACCAAACATGAGACAGGAAGAGCAGGAAATAGCACCAGAGGGTGGAGGAAAAGCCATGGCTAGCTATCAAGCTAAAGTTGCTACCGTTAGCAAACCCGAAAAGAGTGTAGGCAACTGTGGAGTTACAGTTACAGTCGCTAAGAGAAGGAGAGTTGTGAGTGCTTAAGCTGTAGTATCCTTACTGCCTGACGTTGTAATCGTTGTGATTACAACGTCAGGCAGTTGCCGTGATCAAGAGTTTTAAAACGATCGATTAAGTTTAAGTTAATAAGCTAAAAGCAACAGAACAGGCACACGGGATACCCGGAGATGACAACAACAACCGGAAGTTACAACGTGCTCACCGCAATAGGTTCCTCCTTCCTCC
Organism: Champsocephalus esox; assembly: GCA_036324585.1. Classification (NCBI taxonomy): domain Eukaryota; kingdom Metazoa; phylum Chordata; class Actinopteri; order Perciformes; family Channichthyidae; genus Champsocephalus; species Champsocephalus esox. The sequence goes on along the minus strand of CM070499.1, from coordinate 15,522,776 downwards.
TTCTGTAACAGTAAATATATTCTTTAAGATTGTAAAGGGAAGATGACAGGCAATCTGCTCTTCCGCAGCGCCGCCCCCCCTCCCTCCGGCTGACATTGTGAATGTAAGCGTAGAGTAATCATAAATAAAACTGTTACAGTTTGTTTTTATCTGATTTCAATTAAAGAAAGTCTTGGCTCTCAGAATATTAAACTTGTTTCAGCAAATTCAGATGATAAATACAACTTTGATATATATATATATTTCTATATATATTTGATAATATCTTGCCTCCGTAGTATTTTGATAATCTGCTCCGCTAATAATCAATCAGATTGATGAATTCCAGAGAAGAGGAACATTTGAAGGCCTTTTTCTCTAAATGATGACTCAGTGACAGTCATTATATAATGTGACATATTTTACTTAATATTTGGAGTACAAAAACAATCCTGATATCATTAGAAAGCTAGGAATATCCTCTTTCCAGCAGTGTATACAACTCAAAATGTGTCTTCGGGTCAATGCGACTGATTTCGATAGAGCAGGTCACATATGTGTTATGACCTAAAGATGGCTGTACACGAGCGGAACCCATCTAACCTAAAGGAGCTGGAGCAGTTTTGGCAAGAAGAATGGAAGCAAATCTCAATGGAAAGATGTGCCAAGCTTATAGACACATACCCCAAGAAACTTGCAGCTGTTATTACTGCAAAAGGTGGCTCTACAAAGTATTGACTTTGGGGGGGGGTGAATAGTTATGCACACTCATGTTTTTTCTTTTTCATTATTATTTCTTGTTTGTTTCACAATAAAAAATATGTTTTGCATCTTCAAAGTTGTAGGCATGTTGTGTCAAATAATACAAATTCTCCAAAAATCATATTAAATTACATGTTTTAATGCAATAAAACAAGAAAAATGCCAAGGGGGGTGAATACTTTTTCAAGGCATTGTACTTGAGACTAATCCTGCAACTTTATACTTCTGCTCCACAACATTTCGAGAATGAAGAAACCATCACGTATGAAAGGCTACATGTGAATAGAGGGGCAGAAAACCGTCTTGTAAATTTACATTTCAATCTTGAACAATGAACAGCGGTAGACAGTAACAAAGTACATTTACGTAAGTACTGTACTGCTCCACTCCCAAATATGTTGTGTAGAGGGTATTATTACTAAGATCTACTTCTTTTAAGAATGTCATGCTTCTGGTGTGTTAAATGAGAAAGGGACTCGACACATTTGTCTCTTGTGATCCAGGATCGTCATCACCCTGCTTTTCCCCCGTTGCCCACCTTCATGGCACTCTGGTCTGGGACCCTAATTTGTTTTATAGTTGAAGTCCTAACAGATTATTTGATCATTTAGGGTGTTTAATAATAATAATAGATTTAATTTGTTAGTGCTTTTACAGGTGCTCAAAGACGCTTTACAGATATAATGTATACTATATATAGTATACATAAACCATCAATGTTACCATCTGATAAAGAGTGTATCTTAAATATACCAAATATTGTTTGATACAAGGGTGAAAAAAAGCTATGTAAAAACTAGGGCTGTCAAGTTAACGCGTTAATAAAGAATTAAAGCCACTAATTATTTTAACGCCATTAATGCATGTGCATTTTTTGTCCTCGGCCACCCCGTATTTTCAGAGCGCATCGAGTTTAAAATACCATCTACAAGCTGATGCTGACAGCCCCGCTCCTGCCGCCCGCTTGCTGCAGACCACACTTCCACGCTCACCGGCAGGCACCGACTGGCCATCGGGAGGACCGGGAGAGACCTTAGACCTACGTGTATTGTTGTTGTTAGCATCTGGTGCTAGCTAGCTGCGCTAATGGATATAAGGAGCTGTTTCAATGAAAACAGAGGAGTAACATTTCGCCGACAACTGCGCCGAGCACTTGACTTTATGCAGGAAGCCAGACAGTGGGACATTGTACAAAAAGTCAGTACACTCAGCTCGGATAGTGCGCGCAACATGATCGCAGCGTCCAGGCAGCTCCTGTTCGAGCATATGCCTTGAGTTGCACATAGCTCCAACGATCCATCACACAAACAAACAAACATATACACACACACACACACACACACACACACACACTTTGTATTGTATTATTGTATGAGAGGTTGAATTCAGGAGAATATTTGTAATGTTCAGAGGTTGTTGTGTTTAATATTCATGATAATATTTGTCATTGTTCAAATGATAATAAACATTTGCATAAAGCTTATTTGTCCACTCATATGTTGATAAGATTACAAACTTGAAAAATATTCCTCTAAGGTACATTTAGAACAGATAAAAAATGTGCAATTAATTTGCGATTAATCGCAATTAACTATGGACAATCATGCGATTAAATATTTTACAGCCCTAGTAAAAACGTGTAGAATATTTTTGTTTGTGGAAATCATTGAACGATCCTCTAGTGTGCACCAGGCTTCAGCCATATTAACAGCATAACTTGGGAAAGTTGACTTCACACATAAGATCCAAAAAGAAAGTGATTATTGATCAATGTTAACAACTTTCCAATACAAAATGTTGATGTTGGTTTTAATGACTGATGAGTGATTTGAAACACATAAGAATGAAACACAAAGTCCTCATATGATTAAATAAGAGAAAACTGCACTAACATATTTTATAAGGGATAACATATGTTTGTATTCTCATAATTAAGGCAAAAATAAATAAGGCATTGGAAAAAGTCAATTTGTTGCATATTTTTAAATCTAACTTGTAAATATAAAAGAAGCATATGATTATCATATATGATATAAAAAGTAAAGAAGTAAAGTCAAGAGTAAATGTTCTTAGTTACTTTCAACCAATGGTAGTTTTGAGATGTTTGGTTTCTAGTATTGTTTACTCTTTAATTTATACTTATGTGCAATGCCTTGTTTAGTTTTGTATGCTGCTTCAACGCAATCATTTCCAAATTTGGGATCAATAAAGTACCTCTTGTCTTATCATAGTAGTTTATCTGCTGCTACATTTAGGTATATTTTAAATCATCACATCATGTGCTCACAATAACTGCAAAAATAATGTAGTTTTTCTGTATTGATTTATTTCACAGATTCTACCTTGGGGTTGTCTTTGAAATGCAGTGAGAATTTAAGCATGTATCAGAGCACACCATCAAAGTGGCCTTCTGATAACACATCTCTGCGTCCTAAATTACCTGTCTAGCAGTCAAGGAGATTAGATGGAAACAGGCCCTCCCGAATCCAACAGCCATTACTCTCTTTAAAAAAAGAGCAATCCATGTTTGCAAACACACACCAATGTGCACACACATAACTCTGATAGTGCAGAACCTGTCCAGACAATCTATCAAAAAAAGATTCTTGAAGTGATAATGTCCTGTTGATAATGTCCTGTTTTTTCTTCAATGCACACTATTTCCCACTCACCTTTTTAAAACCTTTTTTATTATGTTATTCTGCCATCAGAACATGAAACACAGATAATAAAATATGTCATCCAAAACATTGCAGCTGAAAAAATCACTGATATTTTGTATGTAGTGAGGAACCGGACTGGTTATTTTGTATTTTTGTAACTTCAAATGGCTGCAAGGTATCAACATTTGAAAACATTTGAACTTTATTAACTGAGAATCCTCAGAGGTGATGTAAGTGCACTGCCATAGCTTTGGCAGCTGAGTGACGGCTTTATACTGAAGGGGATAAGGGTAGGACATGATTGAATGTTGGTTGATTGTGGTTTTCTTTGGCTGAAGAGCTGACTCGCAGCTGGTGTTTAGGAAACACTGCTGAATTCTGCTCTTCAGACTCAATTATCCGTCTCTGTGAAGATGTTCTGCCAGTGACCAAACTGACACGAGTTCTTTGGACAAATACATTAACTCTGCAGCAGCTCAATTACTGGTGAAAAGGTGCTGCTCTGTGTGATTTGTCAGCTCATTAAGGCTGATTTTTTTAATGTAGCCAAAAGAACTCTGAAGAATAATTTCATACATATTTGCTAGAAAAAACAACAGTAACAATTGAACATGAATTGTATGGAAAAATAATGAAGTTATTATAAAGTTATAGAAAAAGAGAAACAACATATGTTTATTCAGACGATAAACGTGTAATTCAAAACGTTTCTGATGATAGGTGTAAGGGAATAAATAAAATGACCAGAAGAAGAAGATGAACCTTTATTAATCCACCTATGGGGAAATTCAGTTTTTCACTCTGGCTTGTATATTTTTGTTTAACACACACAAGGACTGTACAGGACGGTGCACACATGCACATGCAACAGTTATACACACTACACAGAATACACATGCATCTGGAGAGGGCTAGAGCGAAAAGGCTGCCAGTCTAGCCGGCACTGGGGAGAAGTTGGGGGTTTGGTGTCCTGCTCAATGGCACCTCGGCAGGGCACAGGAGGTGAACTGGCACCTGTCTACCAGTCCACTCCGTAGTTGTTTTGGTCGATCGGGACTCGAACCGGCGACCCTTTGGTCCCAGGGGCAACAGAAGACAGACACTGCACTTCCAGAAGTGATAGCGCCTCAAGCAAACCTGTGTATGGGTGATAAGTAGGGTTGGGTACCGAGAACCGGTTCCGGGAGGGAGGGACCAGAGTGCTTCCACGCTGCTGCTTTCGCCTGTCCTTTGCTGCTGTGCTAATTTGCTCCAAGAACATCGCGGATACTGTGTGCTGGTCTGGGAAAATGGCCCATATCGGGATTATGCTGTGCCTGTTAACTGTTTTGGACTATGAGAAGATCTCTAGTCATTCTGAGAAGTCTACTGGATTCAGGTCTGTTCTGCCACCCGCAGTGGGCATCCCCTGCAAAGGTTCGGATGTGTTGCACAAACAATTACCGGTTGCCTTGTCACAGACAATCTGCTCGACAAAATATGTTTGTCTTTTTTGTTTTCTTGCGATGATGGTTCTTCAGGACTGCTTCTTAAGCTCAAAACACACTCTCGCAGACTTTTCCGGTGTTTCTAAAGTAGATGACAATGTATGTGTGTTGATTAAGAGGACAATATGCCTGTTTTTTTTGTTGCTATTTCTGTCAGGAAATGTACAACCTAACCCTGGTCCGCCCAGTAGTAGTAGTCAGATCGCTACTCCTGCTGATTTCAAAGCTAGGTCTGGGTTGGGTTTCATCCACTTGAATGTGCACAGTCTGTTAAGTAAACTAGATTTTGTCCGCATTTGGGCAAGCTCGACTGACGCTGACGTCATTGTTTTATCAGAAACATGGCTAAATAAATCTATTTTGGCACTGACATTGCCTTAAATGGTTATAATGTGTATCTTTCCGACCGGCCTAATAAAGGTGGTGGCGTTGTCATTTATGTTAAGAATAAGTTCAGTGTATCCACATTAGTTTCCAAATATATCAGAAAGCAATTCAAATGTTTAGCCTTCAATATAGAAGTGGCAAAGGGGCAACAGGTCATGGTGGTGGGCTGTTACAGACCCCCCTCAGCTGTCAAGGACTCCTTGTCTTTGCTAGCAAATATTTTATCGCAGCTAGACTACAAGAAATAGTGCTACTTGGAGATTTTAACTGGGACTGGTTAACTGCAGTATCAGAGGATTTTAAAAACCTTTGTATGTCTTTAAATGTTACTCAATGAGAGAGTAATGTCAAATGACAGTACACACGACCAATCATATCTTCCCTCTGAATGGGCGGGCTTTATTATCGTGGACTTTATGATAAGTTCCGCCCGCTGTGAAGTCTATGCAAGTGACGCGTCCTAAAACCCGCAAGTAAGCTGCTCTCGGATTCCCTAGACAGAAAGCAATGGGATTTCTCCATAGGATTTTGGAAAATAGCTCGAAATAAGGTCTGTGGAAAACGAACCTGTCATATAAATGCACGTTTTGTTCAGCCGTATAATATCCACATGTCTACCCTACTTTTATTATTTTCGAATCATAAATCTAATCGATAGATTTATGATTAGCATAAGTTTGTTTATGATGGCTCACTTCAGTGATAGTGATGACATCGTCGCCACATGATTAACCGAGTCATTTTCAAGATTGAGTTACAATGATAAACTGGAGTGGCAAAGGATCAGCTGCATGACCAGTGCATCAAGTGCTTCATCCAAAAGGACAGGAGGATGGACTTTGTGTTTAAGTGATTTGATCATCAAAGGTAGGCCTAAATCATTTTCAATGTGGGCCGCCGTACTGACTTAATTCATTTGTAATTGTTACTTGACTGTGGGTGCCCTGTCATGATAGGGGTTTATATACATCGTGTTGTTTTGTGTGGTAGAGGGTCACTGTCATTGATGCGCTTTGCACCCAGGGCAGCGGTTTTGATATTCCGCTGAAGTATACGCTGTGACGTAATAACTCTTTTTTTTCGAGGGAAGGGGGCCAGAGGGCCTAGATATAAAAGTCACGGCTCGCCACTGTCTGTGGGAGTAGTTGCGAATTATGTGAGTGACCACTGTGCTGAAGCCACAATTAGGGACACTAAGGTCCAAAAGGTTAAACCTCGTATTATTATTAAGAGAGACATAAAACATTTTGTGGAGCAGGGTTTTGTTCATGATCTGTTTGGGTTTGATTGGGGAAAAATCGATATGTGTGCTGATGTAGAAACTGCATGGTCTTATTTTTATCTTGGTTTTATGGAGATCATTGATAGACATGCACCCCTGCGTACATTTAGAGTAAAGAGACGAGACAATCCTTGGTTTTCTGCTGAACTTTCTAGTCTCCTTCATGAGAGAAACAAGGCCTGGGCAAAGGCTAGGAAATCAGGCTCAGAGGTAGAATGGCTGAGTTTTAGGCAGCTAAGAAATAGCTTAACTTCACATGTCAAAAGTGTTAAGTCAAAGTACTATTTGTCAGTTACCACAGAAAACCTAAATAATCCTAGGACATTTTGAAAAGCCATAACATCGATATCCACCGATGAGATCCGTAATGAGCTACCTCCTTGCCTTACCACATCATCTGGCAAAGGGCCACTATGTTAAATTGCTTTAATAAGCATTTTGTGTCCTGCAGTTCTCTGTTTGATTCTGTTTCTAACTCTGCTTCTGTGAACACCCCAATCCGTGACTCTGAACAATGTGGTCTGGAAAACCCTTTCCGTTTTACTCCATTTACTGTCAATGTTGTTCATGAAGCCTTGACCAAGTTAGATCCTAAGAAACCGGCTGGCCCAGACAACGTAGAACCTTTCTTTTTAAAGATAGCTGCAGATTTTATTGCTCTTCCTCTCACTATTCTTTTTAACCTCTCCCTCAACACAAATGCAATTCCAAAAGTATGGAAGTCAGCTTATGTCTTGCCTTTACTAAAAGGAGGGGAGGCAACTATTTTAAATAACTATAGGCCAATCTCTAAATTGTCAGTTCTGGCGAAGGTGCTTGAACGCCTAGTGAGTGAACAAGTAAAGGAGGTTTTATGTAAAAATAATATCCTGTCTAAACATCAGTCAGGCTTCAGAAAGCAACATAGCAACATCACTGCGACAATGACAGTGGTTGACATTACGAGTATTTTAGATAATAAGCAGAGTTGTGCAGCTCTATTTATTGACCTTTCCAAAGCATTTGATACCGTCGATCATCGCATCTTAAAGCAGAGGCTACGCAGAGGATATGCAGTATTGGCATATCCAGCCATGCAGTGGGGTGGTTTGTGAACTACCTCTCTGAAAGGTCCCAATGTGTTCACTTTGATGGGCTGTCTTCTGAGTGGTTAAACATTGCTAATGGTGTTCCTCAAGGTTCTGTTTTAGGTCCACTTTTATTCTGCATATATCTCAACAGTTTAGGTGAAAATGTGAATGAAGCTAATTTACATTTGTATGCGGACGATACCGTTATGTACTGAGCAGGTCCCTCCATTAAGGAAGCTGGTGTTAAATTACTGGCTGTTTTTAACATTATTCAGACTCAGCTCGCTGAGCTTAAGCTTCTTTCAAATGTTGATAAAACCAAGGTACACTGTAATGCTCTTTTCTAAAGCTAAAAAGACACCAGAGCCTGTTTTAGATATTGTTACTATGCAAGGACAAGTACTTGAAGTGGTTACCTGTTATAAATACCTAGGTATCTGGCTTGATGATTGTCTTACTTTTAAACTTCATGTCAATAACCCGCTTAAAAAGCTGAGCGTTAGACTAGGTTTCTTTTTCAGAAACAAGTCCTGTTTCTCATTTGAAGCCAGGAAAAGGCTAGTCACTGTGACATGTTTACCTGTGCTGGACTATGGTGATTTGTTGTATATGAATGCACCTGCTTATTGCCTGAACAAGTTAGATGCCGCCTATCACAGCGCACTGAGATTTGTCACAAATTGTAAAGCACTTACTCATCACTGTACTCTGTATGCCAAGACAGGTTTGCCATCACTTACTGCAAAGAGGCTCAGTCATTGGTACACGTTTGTTTATAAAGCTTTGTTGGGTAAACTCTCGTATTATATCTCCTCTCTGATAACACAGAGAGTTGCAAGCAGCTATTGTCTGAGATCGCATGATGTAGTATTGTTAGATTTGACAAGAGCAAGGACTGTCTTCGGTAAGATAGCTTTTATGTGCGCAGCTCCACTTGCTTGGAACAATCTTCAGCAATAATTGAAACTGAGCAATCTCATTCCTCTGCATGTTTTAAAGCTAGGCTAAATGAAATGCTCGTTGATACTATGGGCACTTGTAAATGTCTATAACTATGTAAATGTATCCTGTAAATATAATGTATGATGTCCTTTATTGTTTTATGTTTCATGTGGAACCTATATGCTGCAGGTCTCCCTTGAAAAAGAGATCTATGATCTCAAGGGACCAATCTGATTAAATAAAGGTTTGAAATCTACTACTTCTCCCATTCACAAATCCAAAATCAAATCTAAAATTCTATTAATATGTAACAACTATATTCCATTTCAGAGCAGAAGAAACAGACTTCAAGGATCAAACTCTTATCATATATGTAACGTAAGGAGTACTCCTGCCCTGATTCACACGCTTTGATCCTTCTGTCTGGGCAGCGTGAGAAGAGAGAGCGAACAAAAGGCTGAACAGGCTTTCATACCAACACAAAAAGGAAGGGGTCGTCTTTTCCAATAATCTCATTGGGAGATACCAAAGACGCTGTCTCACAGTGAATCAGCGCGTGCCAGCAGAGAACCAAACAGTTTCAGTTTGAAGCAAAACACATTCTTATTATGTAGCTTATCACACAATAGTCCATATGTTTTTCCTTTATGAAAGCCATACTTGTTGGGAATTTATCAGTCATCATCTCATGACCTCCTCAGGACCAGCTAACCAACAGAGCTTAAGTGTCCTCATAACCCCCCCGGCCCTCTCTGAACTTCCATCCACCCGAAGTCAGCTTACTCAGAATCAGAAGGACCATTGTCTCTCTTAACTGTGTGACTCAATTCTCAAAGCCTGCTGGATGCGCATCATTAATTTAAGAAGAATTTAAACATTATATCTGGGGAAAATGTCCCTCGCAATTTCCAAAGCCTATCAATGGTTTAACCAAGAAAAACACTCAAAGGGGTACTCTTTTCACTCAAAACAGAACTCACAAGTAATTCTGCATCTTCTTTCCTCAAAAATAGCCTAAAAACACCCTTTTGATAAAAGGGTAAAAGTGAAAGAAAAAGACTATTGCGCTAATCTACTTTTAAGAAAAGGAACATGTTAGCCTGGATCCACAAACACATATTCTGTATATAGTTAGATTCCCCCTTCATGACAACGGGACTGCTGCTCCTAGCTCCTCTCTGCTAGCTCCATTGGCTCTGTGATGCTACAGCGGCTCAGCTCTTGAGGAGAACACTACTTGAACTCAGCCCTGTTTGTTGTGTTGGTTCCTGGTGGACTATTCGTCATGCAAATATAGGATTTATCTGCAGTTAAAACAGACCGTCCATGAATGCAGTTTCTTCGGATTTGTTGACATCGAATTTTAAACACCGAAATATTTGATGTTGAATTTTTTTTCATTTGAATTTTTGGGATCTGAATTTGAAAATTCCAATTTTTTTAACTTGAATTTTTACATTTTTATTTCACATAGGTAAATTTGGAGCAAAAAAAATTCAGATACATAATTTTCAAAGTAATTATTTTCAATGCTATAAATTCGGTGTCTGATACAATTCAAATACTTCTGTCTCTTGTTTGCTTCCATAGATTTTCTCCTGGCGTCTTGTTTGCACACTTGAAAAAAAGGGTTTTTACTAACCGTTATCAGTATTTAGTTACTTCGGCATTATTTTGAAATGTATATTACAATTAAATCACGGTAAAATAGATTAATTTTTTCGTAGGCTAGTTGGTTTCCTCCACAGTATTTACATGGATATAATCCCCGCCCCCTCTCCAGCGCGTCCTGTTTCAATGACAGGAGTAAACAGCTGACAGCCACGGTGAAAGTCCAGCGGTTAGAGCGATGACAATATTCGCATCGCATCCGTTGTGAACGCAATATAATGCAGTTCAGAAACCACTGTTCTGACACTTTTAAAGCGAGATTTTAACATTATCAGGGGCACACATGCCATGGTAGGACGTACATGGCCGCCGGTGAAAATCCTACCCTGGACTGCACCAATATGTTTAAATCACACGTCAAAATTCACCTTTACCTGTATATTTTAAGTGTATTGCTTTTAATGATGATGTATGAATATTAAACTGTATACTTATGTAGGCTAAATAAGTGGGGGTACATTTTTCCATATATTTGATAACATATTTCCCATTATGCATGCATGTTTTTCTCTTATGTTTATATTTTAGTAGCTATATTGCCTAAGTTATATACATAGGTTATAGAGTATGATTATGTATTCCTAAAATGGTGTTATGTGTTCTGTAGATATAAATCTATTTTATTGTGTTTATATATTTACATTTTAAATATTGTTGTATTGTTTTATTTTACTCCTGTGTAGTACCTGTCTGTCAGTCAGACAGTGAGTCAGTCAGTCAGTGAGTCAGTAAGTCAGTGAGTCAAAGGGCAAGAACAGACAGTACAGATGCTTAAATCCTTAAAATCAGAGATCAAATCATAATAGCACTGCAATAATCTTTACATGGAGCTAGGCTATCATTCTGTTTACTGTGTCACTGTGGACTCTACGATTCCTGTAATGTTCCATGTTGATAGTTGGCATATTGGCTTGGAGTATCAACACACTACAAAGACGTATAGTGCATCCGGAAAGTATTCATACATATGTTACAGCCTTATTTCAAAATTGATCAAATACATTTTTGTCTCAACATACCACACACAATACCCCATATTGACAAAGTGATCGTTTTTTTGCAGAGATGTTTCTATAACTTGATTGGAGTCCACCTGTGGTAAATTCAATTGATTGGACATGACTTGGAAAGGAACACACCTGTCTATATAAGGTTCCACAGTTGACAGTCCATATCAGAGCACAACCAAGTCATGAGGTCCAAGGAATTGTCTGTAGACCTCAGAGACAGGATTGTATCAAGGTACAGAAGAACTTCTGCAGCATTGCATGTCCCAACGAGCACAGTGGTCTTCATCATTTGCAAATGGAAGATTTGCAGAAACCACCAGGGCTCTTCCTAGAGAAGGCCGCCCAAACCAAACTGAGCAATTGGGGGAGAAGGGCCTTAAGTCAGAGAGGTGACCAAGAACCCAATGGTCACTCTGACAGAGCTCCAGTGTTCCTCTGTGGAGAGGGAGAACCTTCCAGAAGGACAACCATCTCTGCAGTACTCCACAAATCAGGCCTTTACGGTAGAGTGGAAGGAAGCCACTATTCACCAAAAGGCACACGAAACACCTAGAGGACTCTCAGACCATGAGAAACCAAATTGTCTAGTCTGATGAAACCAAAATGTATCTATTTGGCCTGAATGCCAAGCATCATGTCTGGAGGTAACCAGGCACCGCTCATCACCTGGCCAATACCACAGTGAAGCATGGTGGTGGCAGCATCATGCTGTGGGGATGTTTTTCAGCAGCAGGAACTGGGAGACTAGTCAGGATCAAGGGAAAGCACAACATTGCTGTACATTGCTGAATGCAGCAATGTACAGCAATGTTGTGCTGCTGTAGCTGAGGCCTGGTTCCACCTGCTCTGCTCTGCTCTGATGTGCTGCTGTTGCTGAGGCCTGGTTCCACCTGCTCTGCTCTGTTGTGCTGCTATGGCTGAGGCCTGGTTCCACCTGCTCTGCTCTGCTGTGCTGCTGGTGCTGCTGTAGCTGAGGCCTGGTTCCACCTGCTCTGCTCTGCTGTGCTGCTGTAGCTGAGGCCTGGTTCCACCTGCTCTGCTCTGTTGTGCTGCTGTGGCTGAGGCCTGGTTCCACCTGCTCTGCTCTGCTGTGCTGCTGGTGCTGCTGTAGCTGAGGCCTGGTTCCACCTGCTCTGCTCTGCTGTGCTGCTGTAGCTGAGGCCTGGTTCCACCTTGCTCCGGGAACAGCGTGGATACTGTTGTGCTGGACTGGGAGAATGGCGGGTGTCGTGTTTCTGCTGTGCCTTTTCTTGGCTGTGCTGGACAAGGAGAAGATCGCTAGTCGTCCTGAAAAATCTACTGGATTCGGGTATGTTCTGCCGCCCGCAGTGGACATCCCCTGTACAGTTTCGGAGGTGTTGCACAAACAATTGCTGGTTGCACTGTCGCGGACATTCATTTCGGAAAATGTTTGTCTTTCTCACATGCCTGCCACGATGGTCCTTCAGAATTGTTTTTTAAACTCTAATCTCACTTTCGCGAAGTTTGCTGGTGACTCTAGAACAGCTCACAATGTATGTGTGTTGATTAAGAGGAAAAGGTGCTTGGTATTTTTTATTGTTGTTACTATCAGGAAATGTACAGCCAAATACAGGTCTACCTAGCAGTATTAGTCAAATAGCTACTCCTGCTGATCTTATATCTAGATCTGGGCTAGGTTTAATTCATTTAAATGTGCGTAGTCTTTTACCTAAATTAGATTGTGTCCGTATTTGGGTGAGTTCGACTGATGCTGATGTCATTGTCTTATCAGAAACGTGGCTAGATAAATCCATTTTGGCCTCTGACATTTACATAAATGTTTACAGTGTATATCGTACTGACCGGGCTAAAAAAAAGTGTTGGCGTTGCCATTTATGTGAAAAATAAGTTTTGTGTAACCAATATGATTTCCAAATCTGTTAGTAAACGAATCGAATTTTTAGCCGTGAATATTGAGGTAATAAAGGGTCAACAGATCATGGTGGTGGGCTGCTACATGGCCCCTTCGGATGTCAAGGACTCTTTATCGTCATTGTCAAAACTGTTATCACAATTTTCCTACAAGGAAATAGTGCTGCTTGGTGATTTTAATTGGGATTGGTTAACTTCTGTGTCAGAGGATTTTAAAAACCTGTGTACCTATTTGAATTTTACCCAGATTATAGACAGTCCTACTCGCCCAAATATTAAGTCCCCAAATAAATCCTCCTTAATTGATCTAATTTTAACAAATGTTCCTCATAAATACTCATCTGTGGGAGTATTTTCTAATGATGTGAGTGACCACTGTGTTGTAGCCACAATTAGGGACACTAAGGTCCAAAAGGTTAAACCACGTATCATCACAAAGAGAGACAAAAAACACTTTGTGGAGCAGGGTTTTTTACATGATCTGTTTGATTTTGATTGGGGTAAAATCAATCTGTGTGCTGATGTAGAAACTGCATGGTCTTATTTGTATCTTGGTTTTATGAAAATTATAGATAGACATGCACCTCTGCATACATTTAGAGTGAATGGACGAAACAATCCCTGGTTTTCTGCTAAGCTGTCCAGTCTACTTCATGAGAGAAATCATGCTTGGGCTAAGGCTAGGAAATCAGGCTCAGAGGTAGAATGGCTACGTTTTAGGCAGCTAAGAAATAGCTTCACATCTCAAATAAAAAGTGCTAAATCAAAGTACTATTTGTCAGTTACCACAGAAAACCTGAATAATCCTAGGAAATGTTGGAAAGCCATAACATCGATTTCCACTGGTGATATCCCAAATGAGCTACCTCCGTGCCTTACCACAGAAATATGGCACTATATCAGACAGGGCTACTATGCTAAATTGCTTTAATAAGCATTTTGTGTCTTGTGGCTCTATGTTTGATTCTGTCACTGACTGTACTTCTGCTTCTGTGAACGCTCCAATCCTTGACTCTGAACAATGTGGTCTGGAAAACCCTTTCAGTTTTACTCCTTTAACTATTGGTATTGTTCATGAAGCATTATCCAAGTTAGATCCAAGGAAACCGGCTGGCCCGGACAACTTAGAACCTTTCTTTTTAAAAATAGCTGCAGATTTTATTGCTCCACCTCTTACTTCTCTTTTTAACCTCTCTCTAAGCACAAATGCAATTCCAAAAGTATGGAAGTCTGCTTATGTCTTGCCTTTACTGAAAGGAGGGGAGGCAACTATTTTAAATAACTATAGGCCAATCTCTAAATTGTCAGTTCTGGCTAAGGTGATCGAACTACTTGTGAGTGAACAAATAAAGGAGTTTTTATCTATAAATGATATCCTGTCTAAACATCAGTCAGGATTCAGAAAGAAATCCAGCACCATCACTGCGACAATGAAAGTGGTAAATGACATTACTAGTATTTTAGATAATAAGCAGAGTTGTGCAGCTCTGTTTATTGACCTTTCCAAAGCGTTTGACACCGTTGATCATCTCCTCTTAAAGCAGAGGCTACTCAGTGTTGGCATATCCAGCCTTGCAGTGGCGTGGTTTGTGAACTACCTCTCTGAAAGGTCCCAATGTGTTGATTTTGATGGACTGTCTTCTGAGTGGTTACACATTTCTAATGGTGTACCACAAGGTTCTGTTTTAGAACCACTTTTATTCTCCATATATATTAACAGCGTAGGTGATAATGTGGATTAAGCTACTTTACATTTGTATGCGGATGATACTGTGATGTATTGTGCAAGTCCCTCCATTAAAGAGGCTGTTGTTTAATTACAGGCTGTTTTTAACACTATTCAGACTCAGCTCTCTGAATTATAGCTTCTTTTAAATGTGGATAAAACCAAGGTAATGCTCTTTTCAAAAGCAACAAAGACACCAGAGCCTGTTTTAGATATTGTAACTACGCAAGGAACAAAACTTGAAGTTGTTGCCTGTTACAAATACCTTGGTATCTGGCTTGATGATTGTCTCAATTTTAAACTTCATGTCAATAACCTGCTAAAAAAACTGAGGGTTAGGCTAGGTTTCTTCTACAGGAACAAGTCCTGTTTCTCGCTTGAGGCCAGGAAAAGGCCAGTCACTGTGACCTTTTGACCTGTGCTGGACTATGGGGATCTGGTCTATATGAATGCACCTGCCAATTGCCTGGTCAAGTTAGATGCTGCGTATCACAGTGCACTAAGATTTGTGATAAACTGTAAAGCATTAACCCATCACTGTACCCTGTATGCAAGGGCTGGTTTGCTTTCACTAACTGTACGGAGGCTCAGTCACTGGTACATTTTTATATACAAAGCCATGTTAGGGAAACTTCCATCTTATATCTGCTCCCTGATCTCTCGGAGAATTGTAAGTGGCTACTGCCTGAGATTGAATGGAGTGGTTTTATTAAATGTGCCAACTGCTAGGACTGTCTTAGGGAAGACAGCTTTTAGATGCGCAGCTCCTCTGTCTTGGAATAGTCTGCAAATTAAATGGAAACTGAACAATCTGGTGCCACTAAATGTTTTTAAAGCTCGGTTGGATGCTAGTCAATCGGAAGCTATTGGTACCTGCTTATGTGGATAATTATGTAAATGATGCTGTATGATGTGCTTTTGTTGTTCTGTTTATGTTTTTATGTTTCATGAGGAACTACTTGAGCAGGTCTCCCTTGAAAAAGAGATCAATGATCTCAATGGGATTTATCTGTATAAATAAAGGTTTGAAATGAAATGAAACAGAGAGATCCTTGATGAAAAACTGATCCAGAGCGCTCTGGACCTCAGACTGGGGCAAAGGTTCACCTTTCAACAGGACAACGACCCTAAGTACACAGCCAAGAAAACAAAGGAGTGGTTTCGGGACAAGTCTGTTAATGTTCTTGAGTGGCCCGGCCAGAGCCCAGACTTGAACCCGATTGAATATCTCTGGAGAGATCTGAAAATGTTTGTGCACTGACGCTCCCCATCCAACCTGATGGAGCTTGAGACGATCTGCAAAGAAGAATGGGAAAAACTGCCGAAAGATTATCATGTATTTGTTGTTGCTATGTGTATACTTGTCACGTTCTTAAATGTTTTATGTGAAGGACTGCGGATGGAAATTAGCTCCAAGCTAAAATCCGGCATATTTACACTATTTGCATTTTTTTGTTTTGAGTGTTCATTAATGTGCATTGTCCCTGCTAAATAAACGATTAGAAGGAAATGGATATAGATAGGTGTGCCAAGCTTGTAGCATCATACTCAGGAAGACTTGAGACTGTAATTGCTGCCAAAGGTGCTTCAACAACGTATTGAGTAAAGGGTGTGAATACACTATTTGAGTGTTTTATTTTTAATTAATTTGCAAACATTCTTTAAAAACTTTTTTCGCTTTGTCATTAGGGTGTATTGTGTGTAGAATGTGAGAAAACAAATGAATTCATTTTGAAATAAGGCTGTAAGATAACAAAATGTGAAAAAAGTGAAGGGGTATGAATACTTTCCGGATGCACTGTACATTGTCTTCACATTATGTTGTTAGTATTAGCTTATTTTTGGAATGAACATCATTGTATTAGCCGTGTTAAAATAAGGACAACACTGTAGTAATTTTTTATATGAAAGACCCCCCCCCCGCAAGTTGACTTGACATATCGGCTTTGTTAAATGTTATGTTGCACTGCACATTAGAATTAAGAAAATATAAAATGCAAGTTGATATAGGAAATAACAACGTTTAAACTTTAACAAGGAGGTGATGTGGTTAGGCCTGCATTAATGGATGTGTTCAGGGCAAGCTCACACAGTCAGCTTCGTCACACACACACACACACACACACACACACACACACACACACACACACACACACACACACACACACACACACACACACACACACACACACACACACACACACACACACACACACACACACACACACACACACACACACACACACACACACACACACACACACACACACACACACACACACACACACACACACACAATTTTGTTCAGGAGCAGCCTATTCTATTGTCAACACTGATTGAAAATGGTCTTGTAGAAGAACTCAACAAGTTCAGTGCAGGGCCATGCAGCACGGATTAGAAAAAGAGGGGGAGGAAGATCCAGACTTAGCCCTAGGGGAACCCAGAGGAAACAGTGAAACCTAGAGCACTCCCCTCCATTGTATCTGATAAGTGTTGTGTGACAGGTAGAAAGCAATCCCTGAGGGATCTCCAGGTCAGCCTGGATGATTAGGAGCATCTGCTGGTTGACAGTATCAAAGGCAGTAGATAGGTTGAGGATGAAGAGGATATGAGGCACGAGCAATTCTTGCAGAGTAGTCTACAGCTCTTCAGTCTCAGATTAATTGGCCTCTGTGAGGGAACTTCATTTGATATACAGATAATTTTAGGAGACAATGGTACACATAGCCTGTAATTCCCTCGAAGCACAGGCAGACACAAGTGGCTTTCTCATAACGGATTTATTCCTCTTCGAATCCACCGTGAAAACTACACATAAGCAAACAGTATAAATTACAAACATAGTATCATGTTAGACACACAATAACATGCACAGCATGTAATAAACGTAAAATAAATACAAACACAACGACGTACTTCGTTGGCTGCATGCTCCGAAAACAGAGGGAAGTATTCTTCAGTCCTTACAACTTTATAAGAATAAACTTAAACTAACGGAGCTGTAAAAGTATCCGTGCATCTTACTCTCAGTTTATTGTCTTTCTCTCGCTCTAACTCACGCGAGAACAGCATAGACGTGAGCTTGGACTTAAAAATAAAATACTCAAAATATTGCACACATATTACAACAACTAATAATTATTAGACTTAGAAAATACATATAACAGTTACATTATGAACATGTAAAAGCTACACTTACATAGCTTGCATATCTTTTAAAATAAAACTTTTTGTCAAGTTAGCAACCTAGCTTATTTACTGTAAATTAGCTAGGTTGAAGAGCTACTGTGACTATTGAGTTCCCACCATATTATTTGGTATCTCGCAGTCAACAATTGTTTAAAATTGTGCTTTGTTAAAAGTCATTACATAGATAGCTTTAAACACCTAAAATGTTTGGGGTTCATGTGGATGGACTTTCCATTGCTAGTCTCTGGTGATGAACCCACATAAAATGTACTGCTGTCCTCAAACAAATCATTAGCCATATGTACACATGCTCCAGTAAAAAATAAAACAAGACCAAATAAAAAAAAAGGAAAATTAGTAAAGGTTAATTGGAGCAACTAGGCGCAGTTCCCACATGGTCCACAGTTGCCATAACAAAGAGAATGTTACTTTATGTTTAGACCTAAAGTAAACTGCGTAGAAAACAGTTGAGGTTGTTCGGTGGTACTGGAACTGCTTACCTCCATGACTCGACTTTGGATAAGCGAATACATAAGCGAATGGAAAGATTATTGGTGAAAGTGAATTTTAACTGTGACACCATTCATCATTTCTATATTTGGAACAATGCTATGACCACCTTCTTAAATTTTGAACCTTATTATTTTGCTTTGCACAACCCTCTGGCAAGTGCAAGTTTAAAATATATCATTTAAGCCAGAGGGTTGTGCAAAGCAAAATAATAAGGTTCAAAATGTAAAAAGGTGGTCATTCTCCAGGGAGCAATAATGCTGTTCATACAACTTTTTATGTTTCTTGTTTAAATAAAATGTTCACATTATGATGGTGTTATAGAAGAATGGTCAGTTCGGTAAACTAAAACATTTATTTAACTTGAAAGTTTATTCTTGACCTTGATCATTAATTCAACAAAATGTGTGGAACCCGTGGTACACCAACTAGGTGTTGCCAGAATGTAAAACAACACAGGAACTGTGAAACAAGATAAAAACCTAAGGTAATCAATTAAGGAGGACATTCACATCTTACACCAGAGACCAATTTTTGAAAAGTCTCGTCATTATTTCAAGCTTTGGACCAAAATGTTGGACAGATATAAAGACTGTCTGGCCATTCGGCAATGCCATAGGGCCCTCCCTCAACAATAAAAGTTTGGATAAAAGATATATATTTCTTCCTCATTGTAATCAAGCATATGTGTTGATGTCGACCACCTGTGGAGAAGAGGCCAGTCAGAGGTGTAAATTAGAGCTCTGGCAAATTCAAAACTATGGCCTCTGCCATTTTTTAATTCAATGTAATGGCTGCATTTGTTAATTTTTTAATCGAAGTTAACCAAGTGCACATTTCCCAACACCTTCATTGTTTGCGTATGTTTCCCTTTAGTGGCTAAAAGGAATTATAATTTGGGTATATAATGTACTATATATCGCTGATAATATTGCAGAGCCAGGTATGACTGGTACATACTCTTTTCATATACCTCTATAAAGTCAAAACGAAAAGGAGAGATTGTGTGTGTGTGTGTGTGTGTGTGTGTGTGTGTGTGTGTGTGTGTGTGTGTGTGTGTGTGGTGGGGGGGGGATGATGGTTGTTGGTTCAAGTGCTCAAGGTGGGTCAGATGTGAGTGTGTACATGGATTGAAAAAAAGGGAGAGCAGTGCTGGAGCTGATTGCCCTCTCTCAAACTGCTCCAAGATGGGACACTCCTTCAGTGTTTGTTAAATGCTAAATCACCTGGCTTACATCCTCTGCAAAACTTGGCTCTGTGGCATGAAGAGACATTTCTGATACATCAGTGATACTTGAACCAACAAGGTGTACACAGCACTCCTGAAAGTTTGAACATCGCATTTCTGCAAGCCCACAGCGGGCAATACATAAAGAAACAATCAATAAGAGCCAAACCATTACACTGATAGATAAGGAGCTGAAATTAAAAGAGACCTAAACACTAATGAAGGTGATAGGCAGAGACAGACTGAGAGCTGTGTTGCCCTCTCCATTGAATAGCGGCAACTGACATTCCGCCTTAAATGCATATAGACAAACTCAATAAAAGAAAGCAGTAGGAAAAGTGGGGAGGAATAGGGATGCATGAAGAGGTTTCAAGATTTATTTTATAAATACTTTAGACTACGGCTGGCAGACGGGGACGGCTGGGCTTTAATTAAACTGTCAGGCCATGTGAAAGCTTAATGAGGTTCCCCTAACGCTACATTAACGGTAGCCCCTCGGCCACCTTCTCATGCCAAATATAATTACAGCATCATTACCAGCGCCATTGCTGTCCCTGCTGGACACACTACCCCCCCAGCCTCTGCCTTCCCAACATATTGATCCCCCTCCACCTCCCATAATCTCACCGTTTCTCTGCATTGCGGCAGGATAGGAAAAACAGCGATTGATAGTCTCATTATGTTTCCGATGTCCTTCTTGTAGTCCCATTTTCACATGGAATGAAACGAAGGGAGACAACAAACAAACTGCTGCATAAGGAAGGGAGGCAGTGGAAAGGGTGAAGAGTGATGACAATGAAAGGAACTTAAAAACAATTTGAAGTTAAGAAGGTGTTGTTGTTGATTTATCATTACGGATGTCCTTAAATCTTTAAGTGATTTTTGACCAACAACATTAAAAAAAAATCCCTTTTTGAATTTGTATGCTATTCTTTATAGTATTTGTGTTGCAAAAACCTTTCTGCAGAAATAATTACAGTTTAATCATCAGATTCATACCCCAAACTCATTTGCAAGGCTGTTTTGATACCTAGCTACTTCCTGCTTTTGCTTCAGAAGTAAAAGACTATTGGACAAATCTTAATTTCCACCAAATGTAGTCAGGTACTTTTAAGGATGGATCAAAATACCTGTGCTGTTGTTCTTATTACGTATGGTACCCATTGCTATATAAGCACACGCGGAGCCCTCTACTGGACTCTACGGGTACTACCCCTCGATCATATCATGCAAGCGTTCATCCACTGAGACTTCTATAAACGTAGCCGGCCCCAGGGCGGGTCTACCTGAATCTCACTGCATAACAAGGATGCCTCGTCTACTGACTGTCATCCTACACCTCTCTTCAGCGAGCGGCATTGGACCGACAGGGCCCCGAGTAGAGGGCTCCGCCTGTGCTTATATGACAAGGGTTACCATACGTAACCCCTCGTTATATCTCTCACAGGCACAGCCCCGATGTATACACACGATGTCGTCCAACAACGCTGTTCCACCCCACTGCCCCTGACCGCCTTTTTGTTTAGCAGCCGCTGCACCGAACCCTCCTTTACCTCGGTTGTGACCGTGGAGAAGTATGGGCCGCGGCTGACAGAGCAGAATCAGACGTGCTTACCTCGCGGAAAGTGACTCGGAAAACAGTGCTGAGGGCTCCCCCCCCCGCCCATAGGCAGACGGAGAGAGTCTCAGCCCTGTATGGGCTCACTGTGCACCACCTCTCCCGAGTCCCGCCATTGAAAAAAGCTGTTGACACAGCCACAGCCCATGTAGAGTGTGCATGGACCCCCGTGGGGCAGGCTCTCCCCGCCTGTCCGTAGGCATCTGCAATGCACTCGCAGAGCCATCCTGCCAGGCGTTTCTTGGACAGAGCCTTCCTGGTCACCCCACCCCCAAAGCACACAAACAGCTGTTCAGTGCGTCTAAAGGCAGCCGTGTGCTCCACATAACATGCTAGCGCAAGCACCGGGCAGGGGAGGTGCAGTTTAGCCTCCCTGGCCCCACTATGGGGTGGAAGACTAAAGCCCCCTAACTGAATAGCCCTCAACCTGAACGCACTCCTTAGGCTCTTGGGCACAACGGAGGGGTTCAGCCTGAGTGTCGCCCCGCTCTGGTCACCCCGGATCAACAAGCAACTTGGGTGCACCGATAGAGCGGTTAACTCGGACACGTCTTTGCTAACACGAAGGCAAGTAGCAATGCTGTCTTTCACAACAGTGCTTTCAGGGAGGAGAGCTCCAGAGGCTCAAATGGTTCTGTGACCAAAGCCTCAAGGACCAATGGCAGGTCCCACTGCGGAGCGGAGGCGTGCACTACTGGGCGCAGCCTCCTGACCCCCTCTAAAAACCACAACATCAGTGGCCCAACTCACAATATAGGGGATCTATTCTCTTCTCCTCACACCATCGCTGGAATCCCAGCCACTTTGGCCTGTAACAGGCTGTGGTGGATTCCGCTCTAGCTGCCTGGATAGACTGAATGTCTCAGCCTGTCCCTCTCAGGAGCCAAGCCTAGACAGGTTGGCCCAGAGTGGGTAACGCCCCGATTGCACCTGCCTCTTGAGACATCGCCCCCCAGAACTTGGGAACTGCGCAGAGCTGGCCCACCTTCATCTGTGTCATCTCTGAGTACCACGGCGCCCCAACGCGGTCCGGAGCCACACGGATGACAGACAGACGTTCTCGCCTCACTCTCCCCAGGAGAGGGAGAATGAGACGCAGCGGTGGAAAGGTGTATAGCAGCTTCCTTGGCCATGGCTCGTGTGCAAACGTGTCCACCCCCAAGGGCGGGTTGTCGCCCAGGGCCATGGAGAACCACAGGGTACAGTGGTTGTTGCGCCGGCTGGCGAACAGATCCACTTCCGCTCTCCCGAACTGGGCCCAGATCTGCTTCACCGCCTCCGGGTGAAGCGTCCATTCACCTGGCAGGGGGCCGCCCCTCGACATGAGGTCGGTCCCCCTGTTCTCCAGTCCCGGGATATGGAGGGCTCTCAGGGCTAACACCTCCTCTGAAGCCCATAACCACAGCCTCTCCGCTGTGGTCAACAAGGCTGCGGAGCAGACTCCGCCCTGCCTGTTGAAATAAGCCACTGTGGTGCTGTTGTCGCTCCTGACCATTACATATCTCCCTTGAATTAGGGGCATGAAATGCTGGAGGACTAACACTACCGCCCGTAGCTCGAGGAGGTTGCTGTGTCGAAACTCTGTTAGAGCGCAGCACCCACATATAGCCCTCTTCAGGCAGGTCCCTCCCCATCCTGTTCTGGATGCGTCCGTGAACACTGTCATGTAGGAGGTCAGATCCGTAAAGACGGAAAGCCCGTCCCTGTGAGTGCCGGCACGCCGGTTCCACGGGGTGGGCCGAAGAGGTGGAGGGCGCCGTGGGCACGGGATCTACGTGCCGGCACCTCTCTCTTCGTCTCACCTCACTACTGAGGTCTTTGAACGCACCGTGGCCCGCCCTCGGGGGAGGAGGGCCGCGTGCGCCGTCACAATGCTGTCTCTTTGAAACGGACATTATGGGGAAAAGTGGAATTGTGGAAAGAAATAACTCTTACTCTGGGATAAATGCAATAATCTTTACTGAATGCATTTTTCCCACACACACACACCTCACTCCAGAACTAGAGTTTACAAACGTAAACCACCGTTCCCCTGCGGAGGTCCCTGAACGCACCGCGGCCACTCTCACGAGGGCCGCGCGCCCACATAATAACGCTGTATTTCCCATTGCAAGGGTGAAATGCATTAATCGGAACTATTATACCAGGCAAGGTGTGTTTTCTGACAACAGCACGCCGGCAATAGCATCTCTTGAACCCGCACAGTGCTTTGACAGCACTCGGTTTATTCCACTCACGTGCACACGCCCACCTGCTGGCTCCCTATACTGGGGTTTACAACAGGGGTGGGGAGTGTAGGACAGTGTTTCTTCCTCTGGGGATGGGTAAGAAGCAGCCACGCTGCGACTACTCCTCATCCCGTGAGCAAGAAGATCGATCCAAAGAGCCCTTCCGTAAACACGGGGGCTCCCAGGAGATCAACACGATCCTCTTTGGAAAGTGCCACGCGGCGTGATATCCCAGTGACATCACACGGCGGGCAGCGGCGGCGGCCTGTGATGAAGTAGGGTCGACCCTATATCATGTGAAGCCACCGAGCACCGGTCCCCGGGGGAACCGGGCCTGGGGCAAGGCCTGTGGACCAAGCTACTTATTCGGCCTTGCGGCCCAATAATCGCTCTGACCTGGTGAGGTGGGGGCATCTCTAGCAATGAGTGAGTAGCCCACATGATCATCATCCAGGGAGAGTACAGCCCTGGGCGGTGGACTTCCATGGACGCCAGACCCGGAAGGATTGGCGAACGTGAATGGCACCGCCTCAGCCGTATCCTGGTCCCCCAAACACTCGAAGCAAAGGTGGTGGGGATCGGCGCCCGCTATTTCAGCCAGGGCACGAAGGACAGGCCCGGGTCTCTAGCAGTGGCGACTCCCTGAAGGTATGATAACTCTTTCTTCTTCTTTCAAACGTCTCAGTCTCTCGTGGAATCACTTCCGCTGCTGAAGAGAAAAGGATGATAGTCAGGAGGCGAGGCCTCCTTTTATACAGTGTGATGCGCGGGCATTCAGGTTGGCCCGCCCAAGGCCGGCTACGTCTATAGAAGTCTCAGTGGGAGAATGCTCGCAGGGTAAGGTAGTACCCATAGAGTCCAGTAGAGGGCAGAGATATAACTAGACGCAGAGCCAGGCTCGACTGCAGATATCAAGGGAAGGATAACAATCAGATCAGATTCTTTCAAGTAAAAGACAGAAGACATGGAACCAAAAAGAGAAACATTTGGAACAGCGGCAAACAAGAGGACTGATTCCAGCAGATGATCAACCTGGACCAACGAAAGCACATAGAACAGCTGTAATTGACTATGAGAATGGAGAATACCTGCAACAGCAACAAGCATGGATCAAAGCCGGACAACCCCCTTGGTATGGACCTGCTAAAAGCGCTATGAGGAGAGCTGAAAAGAGAAAATCTAGAGTTACAAGTCTGGTACGCCATCTAAAATATGTCAGCCAAGGATCAACGAATGTATGTGGTTCAAGAAGCAGAGCTCACGACAAAGCTCACAACAAAGGAAGATAAGAAATACAAGACAGAAGAAGCTCCACTTATCCAAAGCTCCACTTATCCAAACTTCAAAGCTCCATCCAAGCTTGACTGAAGCACCTCCTCCCTACATGACAGAAGAACACCTTTTCTTTCAACCCTCAATACAAGCCCCAACATTTGGTGCTTTAGGAGGAGTATTGAAGTTGGACGGTCTCCCCACAGCTATACGTGTCAAAGACTTGGAGTATGAGGTAAGACTCCTATCTGGTGAGCTCAACAGAAGATTGGACGAACTCGGCAGAAGAATGGAAGAGGATCTCAACAGAAAAATGGAAGAACTCAGCAAAAATAATGGAAGCACAACTCAAGAGAAGGCGAAGGTACTCCAGACACAACAACAGTAACTGAAGCTGGAAGATTCAACTGCTCAAAACTCATGCTACCGATGATAGCGGCAGGAGAAGGAGGATTGAAATACCAATAATGGACTCACAGAGACATGGAAGCATTAGTGGCAAAGCTACCTCCACTCATCAAAGGAGGTCAGAAGTGGGTGAATGATCTGGAGAGATACACAGCCCAAGACAACCTGTGCTTGGGGGACATGAGGGCCCTGCTTGTATAGATTGAAGGACGACTTTAGGCAAAAGCAATAGATTCTGAGGCCAATTGCACGCACGACTCAGATGACACTTCATTCAACTACATCAAGTCGAATTATTGGGCTGCTATTCGTCACATCTACCCGACAACACGCAGTTTAGATGACCTCAACAGCCTGAGGAAAGGCACGGAGGAAGAAATGCAGGCCTTCTTGAAGATATGTGAAGGAGTGTGGGAGAACTACACTGGAGAACGACATGATCTTTCTCCACCTGTTGAAATGTGGTGGAAGAAAGCTGTTGTTAAAACCCTTTTTTTTTAGCCGGCCCGGCTAAAATAACTGGATGGCCTACCTGCCTGTCAACCTTCCATCTGTGCACAAACTTATCTCGTGCCCTCATTGGTCATGTGCGTGTTCGTGTGTCGGAGGAGGGACTCTGTAAGGAAGTGGCAGATTTGTTCCGGCTGTGTATTTTCAAATTCTAGCATACTCGAGCTGGTTTCTTCAAAATTACCTACCCACCTTTAAGATAAACATGAAAATAATGTGAGATTGAAAGAGAAAAGTGTAAATGAAAGAACATGTGTTTGACATGAAATATAACTAGAAGATCTAATGAACAATCAAAAGACTGTAACCCAATCTTAAATTAACCATAGGCTACTTGCAGAACACCCATAGAGAGCAGAACTAAATGGTCCCAGGAGGGAGTTCTTAAGCTAAAGACAGCATTAGGGTGCCTCCTGATGAGTTTACAGATATAAATCAGATATCAGCAGTTTTTGAATTGATATTCCTCTGTCCCACAATCAACAAGAATGTGGATGGGGAGAACTATATCTACTATAACCAGCAGAGATTCATAAATTAAACCAGAGACATTTTAATAGATGACACAAACAGTTAAAAACAGACCGATAGAATAGCGCTAGACATTAGTTGAAAAATGGGGCCTATGCAAAAGCTGAAGAGGATGAGATTGTTTAAATAAAGAACTTTATATTTAGCTATTTTCAGATAGTTTAATCTTCCTTATACTTTGTGAATGAACAAGTGCCTTTACACTGGATACAGTATAAAGATGATTTATGATGTCAAAGGAGGGAATTAGACATTTTCCATTTCAAGCTAATTGCTGTTATTTTACGAAGTGACATTAAAGGGTAAAGCTGGAAGTTATGCACAATGAAAAAACGTTTCATGTTTGATGATGAATGTCTATTTTTGACGAAGGTTATGAATTTTTTTTATTTTTGATTGTATATTGTTGATATTAATGATGTACGATGCAATGTTCAGATGAAGAACTCATTGATTTCAGTATTATTTAGGAGGGATTGTAAGACATTAAAATCAATGTTTATATGGCGTAATTTAAATTAAATACACTGTTTTAATTAAAGCTGTTTTATTCTCAAAACCTTGACTTCCGGTTTCCGGCAGTACATATCGTCACTTCCGGGTTCACTTTATCCTTGTTTACAGCCGTCAGAATGTATTCAATAAAAAGTCATGAATGAGAATATGAGGAGAAAAGGTGTGTGGAGTTATACAACAAACACACAACGTCTAAATCCACTTATTTGATGCGATATTAATCACAGAGGAACGAAGCCGGGAGGAAGATCCGCCCATCTAGACCGGTCAATAGGAGAAGACTACAGTTTATAACAGGGGAATCAAGCCAAGAATCGATCTCTGTTCTGCCCAGCACCCAGCGCGAACGGGAGCCACAGCTGAGGGGTGGGAGCCACCCAACTCGCATATTTTCATTTGTAGATCATCGCATTATTTGTTTAACCTGTTAAGCCCGAGAGACCCCGATACCGGGGCCCTCCCGCAACATCTTGCTGGAAACAGTGTCTGAGGGCAAGTTCATTTAATCAACTATGAATGTTTTATATCCATGTAACGGGAAGAAACTCGTCTAACTGATCATTTAAAAAAAATGTTTTTAAAAAAACCCCATAATGCTAACGCTGAGCATCTGAATTAGCAACGAGCGAAAAATGCTAATAGATTTACTGCACCGAAAATCACTCATAAATAGGGTTGGGTATCGTTTGAATTTCCACGATTCTGATTCTACTTTTCGATTCTCAATTCCGAATCTTTGAGGGGCAGGGTAAAACAATTATACATGGTTCTTCCACCAAAACAATTACATTTATTTGAGAAACTTTTACACAGGTTAGTTTACAGTAATATTCACTGCTATGTAATAGCAACATTTAAAAACAGTTCGTTCTTGTTGAGAAAAACAATCATATCTGCCTTCTCAGGCATACCGGGGAGAAATGTTTGAACATTTTAAAGTAATATGCTTCAATCTGGTGCACTTTAAGCAGAATTAGAGAATCAGAGACTAGATCTAGGGGGTACAACTCTAAACTCCCATATGAAAAAGATCGGTTTACATTTTAATAATCAACTAACTATGCGAACATAACCAAAAACCTACCATACCCAATAACAAATACATTTAATGTATTTTATTTTTGCATATTTTTTCATCTCTCCAGTTTAAAATGATATGTCTGGTTTACTGTCCTATAGTATACATTGGAATGATTTCAAACCTGTTTTATCCCAATAATTATAAAGGAGTGCCTTGGAAATTGTTACAGTAGAGCGAAGGAAGCAAGTAGGACCCAAATGCAGATTAAAGTGAAAAGAATTCCTTTATTTCAAGGCCACACACACACACACACACACACACACACACACACACACACACACACACACACACACACACACACACACACACACACACACACACACACACACACACACACACACACACACACACACACACACACACACACACACACACACACACACACACACACACACACACACACACACACACACACACACACACACACACACACACACACACACACACACACACACACCACACACACACACACACACACACACACACACACACACACACACACACACACACACACACACACACACACACACACACATACACACACACACACACACACACATACACACACACACATACACACACATACACACACATACACACACATATATATACACATATATATACATACATACATATATACACAGGCAGAACAGAACACTCACCGAGGACAAGCCAAATCACAAGACGAACCAACACTCAACACTGGGAG
This sequence comes from Champsocephalus esox, assembly GCA_036324585.1. Lineage (NCBI taxonomy): Eukaryota > Metazoa > Chordata > Actinopteri > Perciformes > Channichthyidae > Champsocephalus > Champsocephalus esox. Next base: position 15,494,104 of record CM070499.1, on the reverse strand, counting down.
ACAGGGGAATTTAAACACAGGGTAACTAGACACAGGTGGGAACAATCAGGGGTGGGGATGACACTGAAGAGCACAGGAGACACACAAGGAGTGACAGGTGAAAACAATCAGGAAATTAGACACACCAGGGAAACTAACGACAGGAGGAAAAACACAGGGAAAAGGACCAGACAATATACCAAGAGGAAAACATGACGGGGAGAACAGCAAAACACCCAAACCAAGACATAGAAAACGTGACATAACACAATAATCGTAACAGAAATATGTGTTTACATAAACTGTGATTAAAATGTTTGAGACCCACTGAGATAACTTAGACTAAAGTGAACTATCTAAACACTCAGAGTCCTTTACCTCACTGAGCTGTAGTTATCAGCCTCTAAGTCTGACTGGAGAGGACTCTCCCTCCACATTATTGTAGAAACATCTTATTCTAATATCCGTTAGAGCAGCTAGCACCAGATGCTAATAACAACAGCGCTGTTACCGGTGCACTCTCCCTTTCTCCCTCGCTCGCTCCCACGCTCACTCCCCCCATTGTCATCACTTACAGGGCCCATCGTACAGGGCAAATGAAAAGTATAACCGGGATGAAAAGGGTGTTACATTTACTTAATTATGAATGTTGTTACATCAAGGCCGAAAATTAGGATGAGCCCCAACGGCCAAATATTTGTTTCCCTCCCAGAGCTGTCAGCGCAGCGCCTCCACAGATCTGGCGCCCTTGGCGAACATCATCGCCAGTGCGACGGGCCGGCCCTGGTCCCAGGTTTACGCCGCCCCGCCGCAGTCATACAGTAGGCTACGGAGAGCAGCGAGAAACATTTCCTCAGGCATTGAAAAGCAGAACCGAAATTCACATTTCTAAATGATGCCGTTGGAATCGAAATGTTGGAACCGCTTCCGAACCAGAACTGGTTCTCGGTACCCAACCCTACTCATAAAACCTTATTATTTATCCATTCTGCACATCCAACCCATCGCTCTGATCGTGAGATGACACTGAATTGATGGGTACAGACATTATCACTCAATGATACGAACTTGCGACTTTATAAACAAAAACAGACATCAAAACATGTGGCGCTAGGTAGCTAAAAATGCTAACATGGTTTACCTGTGTCGTAGTCTGGTCAAAAGTGGTCTTCAATGGCATTAAAACGATAAAAACGCTGCTGAAGTTAATCCATAGGTTAATCCAATGTGTCTGTGTCCCTTTGAAATGCTTTATGATAACCAAAGCAATAAACCTGCTTTTCCGTTTCCAGATGTCAGAGCTAAGATAAGATAAAATAAGATGGACTTGTATTAATCCCTCGTGGGGAAATTGTTTCTCTGCATTTGACCCATCCTAGTGTTAGGAGCAGTGTGCTGCCATTTTGAACGGCGCCCGGGGAGCAGTGTGGGGAACGGTGCCTTGCTCAGGGACACCTCAGTAGCACTATGGACTTCGCCACCACCGCCCCCCAGCTAGAGATATGTTCGCTCTGATGCAAAACTGCATGCGCAAAGCCCCACTTTTTTGTTTTACCATGTGTGTGAGGAAATTCCCCTTCGATTCTATTGGCTCTAACTGTCAGAAAGAGATGTCAATGAGCAAAATCGACAAAGGGGGGACAGAGATATGGAAAATCCACCCAAATGACCCCAGAAGTGTTTTTCTTTGCTAAATCTCTCTAAAAAGGTCAGATTTAACTTGTTTTGCATCAATCTTGATACAGGGTACTTATTATATGTTGTACTTTGGATTCCTAAAGCTTTTAGTCTATTAACCCATCATCCAAGGGTAGTTCTCACTATAAGTAAAAAATAATTGTTGGACGGACACTATAATTTACAGTTTTTTTACTATGTTCAATCTGAATTTTCTTTAAAATAAAAAACATCTATATTGATTCTGACTTTTTTAAATCCAACTCACAAGTTTATCATTACTTTGGGAGAAAAGATTATGCTCATTTGTTCTGGGAATGTCATTTTTGATCCTGAGACCTGAAAAACAGGCTCAGGGCTAAACAGGTTAATTAAATGCTGTTAACTTTTATAAGCTTCCTTTGACTCTATTCAGCTAATCATGCTCTCAGGTTTAAATCACCGTTAACACCAGCTCACATACAAACATGGGGGGTATACTGCGAAGCAGGATTTTCGCTTAGCCGGCTAAATTCAAGGAAAACTCCGGCTTTCCGGTCATCCGAAGCTGGTTCTTTTTTTAGCAGGCTAGATCTCCATGGTAATATATGCTAAGCAGCTTACCTGGTCGGGACCAGATTAGGTTGCAGGCTAAGAGCTCAACTCAGTCAAAACACCGCCTGCTGATCAATCAGAGCTCAGTGTGCGGAGTTTAAAGCGATCAAGTCATATTACAGGAGAAAGGAAATACAGAAAAGCTGCCGCTGCAGGAAAGACGGCCGAACATTAATAGAATATCACCTCCCATCATAACATTAGCGTTAAGAAAGCTTACTTAAATATCGGCCACAACATAAGTAACCGGATCAGAGTACATTAAGTACAGTCCGCGGCATATCACTTCATAATGTATCATATATTTCCTGATCTGAGTCAGCTGAGCCGTATCTGGCCGTGCAACACTCACAGTATCACATACTGTATGCAGAAGTATTATTTTAAGCAACACATAAGTTGACGAAACACTCTAGACAAATATAATTTAAGTCAGATCGTGTTTTAGACGGGGCAGTGATATCATAAACCTGTTAATGTACGCATTCAAACACTTGTTCTGTTACCAGCTGTATTCACCTTGCAGGTGCAGCTATGTGGCTTTTATCCTGGATAAAGTGTTTAAGTCATGGATGTTTAAAGTTTACCTTCTTCATTTTTGACTGGTATTAAAGTTCACTTTTCACTCAGGAAATATGACGCAGCGCTGTCAGTATGCTTCTCCATGTTTGTGATTGGTCGAATGCTCCAAATACCACCCCTTTCATGTGAACGCGCACCTAACTAGATAAGAAACGGCTGGCTTGAGCGATCCACTTGATAACCAGCGTCGTAGTACAGTTTAGCGAGAGCGCGTATGTTTTGGATTAGGCCAACCGGCTAACTCAAACATATCCAGGTTAGGTTGAACCAGGTTCGTAGTATAGGCCCCTGCACACACTAGTCTGTATTGAATATGGTGTGTGTGTTATATGTTGTGATCATGGACAACCCTGTATCCTAAAGATTACGTTCCCACAGAACTAAACTGCATTCTGAATTATGTTTAGCTAGAAACGTATTTACTCCCATGTTACGTTCGTTATGAACGTATCTCAAATACGTTTATTTTCTACATGTCTTCTAGAAACATATTTTCTCCCACGTTACGTTCCTTATAAACGTATCTTAAATACGTTTATTTTCTACATATCTTTGCCATTTATTGTCTTGCTTATAATAATGATAATAGTCATTTATAATTATCATTTTAGAGCACACCTTTGAAATCGACAATCGGGCTCGATATATGGTTAAATTAAAATCAGTAGGCGAGGCTGTAATTTTGCCAAATGTTACTCTCATGAGCGAGGCAGAACATAATAGTTTTAACATGACAAAAAGCTGCTGTGTTGTTTATTGCACCTCAAACATTAAAACAAATCCAGAGTTACGTGTTTCTGTACTTCCTCTAAGAAGAAAGGACAGTAGAAGAGCTCTGTGGCTTCAGGCTTGATCGCTGTTCAAATGACAGCGTTGGTTTCTCCAAAAATGGGCGGGGCTGTAAAGTGAAGTAGATTTTACTCTCATCTATTCAAAACCATTCTATTTATTCGAATGTAAATTACATTCCAGTGTTTTATCTTTTTATTTATTTGTTTTTATTTTAAATCGTATAATTTCGGACTTTTTTTGTCGTCTTTGAGGAAAATAAATGGGGTTTAGAGCCTCAAAATACTGAAATCTGTATTTTTTTAAATCTCTTCCTTCTAATTTGGTATTCTTTTCTAAATAACACACTGTTATTTACTTAACAATAACACACAATTATCCTTGTTTTTATTTATTCGTTTAATTTTATAATCTTGGGCTTTTAGCCGTAAATAAAGTCACCAGAAACAGACGGGACATTTTGAGATTTATGATGGCTGAAGACACTACACTACCCATAATCCCCAGCTATCGTTTGGGACTACAGTCCCGTTGACAAACCCCGTGATGTTGCGCCGAGGTTACGCCGAGCGTCAAGCTCTTTGAAATGGAACGAAACCACGGCAGACTATTCAAAACTGGACTTGAACGCCCCACCAGAACTACACATGCTGGCTATTGTGTTTCGCAACATGTTCTCTATGGCACGTCTCTACTGGGAATTGTAGTTTTAAAAGACGTTTTCCCAAATTTAGAAGTTGACAGTATTAAACTGTGCACAGCCCTGGAGGTTTAGGCGATAGGAAACACATTGGTGTGTAGGCTACACATTTAAAACATGTAATTACTAAATGGGTGAAAATCGCTTGTATCCATAATGGGCAGCATTAATATATACCCACACGACAGCTCATTGTTACTTTGTAATTCTACTCCACTACAATTCAGAGGTTAACCTGGTATTTTTACTCCACTACACTTATTTGAGTTACTTTGCAGATTCTGATTAATTATGTGAAATATAAACAACCCTTAAAGCAGACTTTAGTTACACCTGAGTAAAATGCAGGGAAGGTGATTGTCAAGTGCCAACAATCAGGAGAGATATTTGATAGTTGGTGATTGAGAAGATTAAACATTTATCTGCAGATCTTTATAAAGTATATTCATTACTCGTTATTCTCTACTAATAGTTAATTAAAAACTGTATAATGGATATTTTGCACATCCCTTTCAACATTTTGTAAGGTGTATTGATCTTATACACTACTTGGGTCGCAAGTTCCTCAACAGTACATTACAAGACATCTATCAATATGTGTGTACCTCCACCATTAAATTGTCATATTCTGCACATTTCTTATTCTATCTACTACATACATAAGAGTATAATTAATGTGTATAATATCAGTTAAAATAACTGCTTCAACATAGTTAACATTGCAGAAAAGCAATATTTTAGACGTTAAGTACTTTGTCAGGCTTAATATTCATCTGCAGATAGATACCCCCAAAGCTTTGTTCTTGTTTAAAAGAAGACCTTAACCTAAAGTATTCTTTAATGTGTTAATAAAGGTTAATTTGTTTTTCTGTTTTGCACATCCTCCTATTCATATCTGTGTACATCCGGCACTAAACCGTTTTATTGTAGAGATCGCTTCGTATCTTCTTGACTTTTTATATTCTATATTTCTATCATTGACCTTCTACTTTCCTCCTATGAAAGTATGTACTCTTAATATTGTTTTAATCAAATAACATTATTCAACAAAAATAATTCAATAACATGCTTTAACCACTAGGCGGTGCACACAAGGTACACACAGCATACTACTGTAATAATAACTTTGTATTATTAGTGTAGACACTTATGGATGTATAACATCTGAAGATGTGTAGTTTTATTCATGTTTTTACATAATTGTACAGGATATTGCTATACTATTTCTCTTGTTTTACTTCTACACATTAATATCTGATTTGTAAAACATCACAGACAGAAAGGCATAGGCTATCCGTCATTTAATGGTAAGCTATTGAAATTGTGATTCCATAGATGTGTCTCCCATCACCCAAATTCCCTGACTATACTCTCAACTCAGTATTTACATTCTGATATTCAAAGAAAATCAGTAATATCTTTAAAAACTACAAGTCCCTTTCTATCAGCTGTGCACCGTTATGGTGTAAATACAGCCTATCCCAATTAGATCAAATATAAAAGTCAGCCGAATTACTATTGATACTGCAAGGAGACGTATTTTGTGAAAATAAATTGAAGATGTTGTTTAATTGTTGATATATTTATGATCCACGTCAAGTATTCAGTTTTGGCAGCAGTTCTCATGTTTGTCCAGAAGTCTTCTCATCAGGGCTCTATAAATAAAGAACTATGGCATATGTGTAATATTTAATGCAGCCGAACCGTGTATTACAATGCCGTTATGTGATGACTTCCAAAGAGAAAAGCAAGCACGCTCTGAATTAGATATTATTTTATTTTTCGCTGTCGGATATCATATCTTATTCACACCATATCCCAGCGTGCATTGCGGCTAAAACATCCAATCAACGAGCTTCAAGCTGAGGATCTTAGGTAATCAGTTTGGTGGGTTTGTGGTGTGTATCGCTCGAAATGCCCGGTCTGTTTCCGGTGACTTTATTTACGGCTAAAAAGCCCAAGATTTTAGAATTAAATGAATAAATAAAAACAAGGATAATTGTGTGTTATTGTTGAGTAAATAACAGTGTGTTATTTAGAAAAGAATAACAAATTAGAAGGAAAAGATTTAAAAAAATACAGATTTCAGTATTTTGAGGCTCTGAGCCCCATTTCTTTTCCTCACAGACTGAAAAAAAGTCCGACATTATACGATTTAAAATAAAAACAAATAAATAAAAAAAAAGATAAAACACTGGCATGTAATTTACGTTAGAATAAATAGAATGGTTTTGAATAATAGATGAGAGTAAAATCTACTTCACTTTACAGCCCCGCTGTTACGGATACTGTCTGAGTGTTTTTCAGCTGTGTGTGAGGTTATGAAAAAAAGCTGGGTGGTTGCCCCAACATCATTGGCTGTTATCTCCCGGTCCACTCCCGAGGACACTGATTGGAGCACGCCGGGCCCGACGTTCTCCAATCCCTGTGCAAGCCCAGCGCACACCTGCTGGGGAGGAGTACAAAGGCTGCGGACAATCATCACTCTGGAGGCTCTGCTGCGATCAGACGCCTCATACCTTTTGCTCGTGTGTCATGGACACTACAGACTGTAGTGTGACGAGTGTCAACGTATGTATTCAGTAGTGATGGCGAGATGAAGCCTTATGAAGCTTTGAAGCTTTCCAGCCAATTGGTTCGCAAAAGGGTTCATCTCATGAGGCTTCATCATGGGCTTCATTTAAACACAAACCCCCCTGTTGGTCAAAGTGTGTAAAACAGGCAGATTGGACATCTCAACAGTGTGCTCTATCTCATACCGAGTTCCCAATGAGTAAAGCCTTAGAATAACTCTAAACAACGAACATTAAATCATATTTTCATGTTAACAATATTGTATTTATTACAGTTTAATGATTGTGATTGAAAATCCTAAGGAGGCTGGTAACATTGCAAAGAGAGATTTGTATTCCTTAATAATATTCATAAACTTAACCATGTTGTAGCCTGCGAAAGGCTAAACCATATCAAAGAATACATTTATTAACTACATTATCTCATTTAGCTGTAGCTTTTATAAACAACAACAAATACGTATTGTTCAGTCGTTGAACCAGGGACCATGCGGTCATGAGTCAACTGCTTTCCAGCTGAGCCACAGAACACACGCTGAAATTCCTTGAACTGTAAGATATGTATTCCTGTATTTATTGATGTTTTTATTCCTACAAAGGAAGTAAAGTCCCCTGGTGTGTCCCCTATACTCTAACGCCAGGCAGGCACATGGTGTGATCACCAGATCACAAGGTGTGTTTCCCGCAGCGAGACGCTACAATACTAATTGTGGGCTTATCATATTGATTCGACCACAATAGAAAACAAAAACAAACTCTCACTCTCTCCAGAGAGGCAGGTCAGACAAAAATGGCAAATGGGCCGTTGCCCAGGCAACATTAGCCCGTACCTGTGCACGTCCCTGGTAATGTGTGTTGTTTATTGTTCTCTTTTATCCTTTCGCCTGTATCTACTTGTCTTTCATCCTTTTTGTATAACTAGTGCTGTTGATATATTTTGATTTTAAGGGTATCTATTATCATCTGGCCAGGGACAACAGCTGGAAATTAGCCATATTGGCTAAATCTGCAGCATTTACTGTTTTTTGTGACAGTTGATCAATGGGGACTGTCCACAACACTATAAACCAGGGGTGGGGAACCTGTTTCCTCTCAACGGCCATTTACATTTTTACAACATCCTCTGAGGGCCGTACAAATTATTGAACTTAACCTCTGCTTAAAAAAACAAAAATCACAGCCCATTGATTTTGCCTTTCTTTCATGCTGTGCAAAGAAAAAGCAACCTTTTAATCCAGATATCTCCCCATGACTCGCGCATGCATGCATGCATGTGCACGGTTGTGGCATGACCACCAAAACAGAAAGATATGGACACAATATATGTGCAAATGTATTTAGTATCCTTGTGAGACAGTGACCCTTTTAGCGGCTGGATTTCCTGTGAAAGAACCACACACGAGAGGAGGTAGAGTTGCACACCATAGTGTCTTTATTTCACACTCTACCATAAAGAACAGCCAGCCAGCATGGAGGTGTTCAACCATCTCCTCCGACTGGCTCTTTTATAGAGGATCTTATTGGGAGAAACCATTCACAGGTGAGCAATTATTGATACACATGTCATCATAATTGGTATAACGATAATCTATAACATTCGGTGCATGTATGATCAGTGGTGTATAGCCAGCTGTTAAGTTAACCCCAAACCCCACATTATAACTGACCATAATATATAGAAATGCATTCCCAACTACACAGAAACCCCTACGCCCATCCCGCCACTTGGTTCGTCCCGGAACCTTCCTTAGTCAGTGTTTGTTTCCCCCGAGGACCTTTTGGCCAAACACACTGGAGCGGACACCGGACGAAACAGCATGGGTAAGCAATGGACGTATCCTTTACACAGTGTTCACTTCTACAATTAATGCAACGTAACGTCATGATGTATACACGCTAAAACAGGACATCTGCACACAATGATTAATCTCATCCGCTGTCAATCTTACACAATCATAAATACTCTCGGCGTTCTCACTATAACTCCCCTCTCTTTTCAGGTGGAGCCGTGGACCGACCAGCATCTGCCAGACGACATTCCACATAATACGGGTTAATCATTTAACAACGACTACATCAATAAATAGTATATATTATATAAAAATGTGCAAATAGGCCATGTCAAAACTGTACTGTGCAAATCATGCTAATAAAGTGTAAACAGTTCACTAAAGTGCTGAGTGGCATTCTTACTGTGCAAAAGGAAGTCATTATATAAAGTGCAACCCACATGTGCAATATTACAAGGTCCCCAAAGCCGTCAGTCTATAGTAACGAAGTTACCTTCGTTACATTTCCTCCTCCCTCTCCTGAAGGAGAACAGCGTCTCATTCCTGCGACACTCTGGACAGAAAGTCCGCCACTATATTGGTCTTCCCTGACCTGTATCGAACGGTGAAGTCATACGGCTGCAGTGCCAGGTACCATCCAGCGATGCGCATGTTTGCATCTCTCATGCGATGCAACCACTGTAGGGCTCTGTGATTCGTTTCCAAAACGAAGTGCCGCCCCAGCAGATAATATCTGAGGGAGTCAATGGCCCACTTCATTGCCAAACACTCCTTTTCAACCGTGGAGTATCTAGTCTCTCTATCCAGCAGCTTGCGACTCAGGAAAACAACAGGTCTCCAGTCTCCCTCCTCCTCCTGCAGCAGCACTGCCCCTAGGCCCACTCCAGAAGCGTCGGTTTGCAGGGTGAAGGGCTTGTCAAAGTCTGGAGTGTGAAGGACAGAGATAGCGCAGACTGCCTCTTTTAAGTCTCTAAAAGCTTTGTCACACTCATCGGTCCATTTCAGTTTGTTGGGAGCAGAGGCTTTGGTCAAGTCATTCAACACAACCGCCCTGTCTGCAAAACGAGGAACAAACTTACGGTACCAACCGACCAACCCCAGAAACCCTCTCATCTTCTTCTTGGTAGTGGGCACAGGGAATGACTGCATGGCCTCGACTTTCCCCAGCTGTGGCTTAATCTTCCCAAATCCGATGATGTAGCCCAGGTACTTCACTTCTCTTTGAGCGATAGCACACTTGTTTGGGTTGATTGTCAGACCAGCTGCTCTGATCCGCTGCAAGACTTGTTGTAGATGGAACCTGTGCTCATCCCAGGATTGGCTGAAAATAACCACATCATCCAAATATGCAGCAGAGAAGTCAGAGACATCCCTCAATACATGGTCCATCAGTCTTTGGAATGTTGCCGGCGCCCTTTGGAGACCAAATGGCATGACTCTGAACTGATACATACCAAATGGGGTCCTAAAGGCTGTCAACTCCTTAGCTTCAGGTGTCAATGCTAACTGCCAGTAGCCTTTGCTTAGGTCCAACGTGGTGATGTACTGAGCTTTGCCAACCCTTTCCAACAGATCGTCAATTCGAGGCATTGTGTATGGATCAAAATTAGACACTGCATTCAGGTACCTGAAGTCAATGCAAAATCGAAGTGATCCATCTTTCTTTGGAACCAGTACAATTGGGCTGCACCACTCACTGCAGGAGACCTCGATTATCCCCAGTTCCAGCATCATCTTTATTTCCTTTTGTAGAACAGGAATTAGCCGTTCAGGAATCCTGTAGCTCTTCTGCCGAACAGGAGCATTTCCTGTTAGACGGATCCTGTGCTGGACCAGTGAGGTAAAACCTGGTTAAAAAGATCCGGGTCAAGGAGTGGTTTTACTCCTTCCTGCTGGGTGCGAGATAGATGAGACAGGTCCAACGTCAAGGGCTCTGCTGTTGCAGTGGTGGCAGGAAAGAACTTCTCATTTGCTTCCTCATCCTGGACAGCACATACCAACAACTGGCACACAGGCTCTTGACGAACCTGGAACTCCTTGAGCAGATTGACATGGAAAGTCTGATATTTCTTTACTCTTTCTGGCATATATACTTCATATGTGACCTTACCAACAACCCTGGTAATTTCATAAGGTCCATGCCATTTTGTCAGCAGCTTACTGTCACACGTTGGCAACAATAACAGTACCTTCTGTCCTGGATTGAAAACCCTCTCCCTGGCCTTCCGATCATACCAGGTTTTCTGTTGTTGCTGTGCCGACTTCATATTTTCATGTGCCAGTGCTGTCATCTCCTCAAGTCTCTTCCTCATTTTGATCACATATGAGACAACATTCTCTCCTCCTGGCTCTGGACTCTCCCAGTAGTCTTTAAGAAGATCCAAGGGTCCTCTCACTTGATGGCCATACAAGAGCTCGAAAGGTGAAAAACCTGTCGACACTTGTGGAACTTCCCGATAGGCAAACAACAGGTACGGAAGCCATTGGTCCCAATCGGCCCCTGTATTGGAGACAAACTTGCGTAGCATGCCTTTGTGAGTCTGATTGTAGCGCTCTACTAGCCCGTCTGTCTGGGGGTGATAAGGGGTGGTCTTAATGCCCTTCACACCTAAGAGTTGGTAAACCTGCTTCAAAAACTTGGACAAGAAATGTGTCCCACAGTCTGTCAGGATCTCTCTAGGTATGCCTACTCTGGAGAACAGATGAACAAGACAATTTGCTTGGCTTTGATGGACCTGAGAGGGAAGGCTTCTGGATAGCGGGTGGCATAGTCACATACAACCAGAATGTAACGGTGTCCTGAGGAGCTTTTCTCTAAAGGTCCTACTATGTCCATGGCTATCCTCTCAAAAGGTGTGTCTATTATAGGCAATGGCTGAAGTTGTGCACAGGCTACTCCCTTTGATGAGGTAAGTTGACAGGTTTCACAAGACCTACAGAACTGAGAGACTTGCGTATACATCCCTGGCCAACCAAACCTACTTCCAATCCTGTGCAAAGTCTTTTGGAAAGCCATATGACCTGCCCATGGAATTGAATGGCCTAACTCCATCACTCTGGTTCTGAATTGCTTTGGCAGAGCTAAAACCTCACTATTTCCCTTGCGCTGATAGAGGATGCCCTGCTTAACTATGTAGGTGGCCTCCTCCAGATAGCTATGGTTATCTAGCTTAACCCCCTCAACCTCTGTTACTTTCCCAAACCAATGCGTCAGTGTGGCATCCAGTTTCTGTACTGCCCCTATATCTGGGGGAAAGTCGAAGTCTAGCAGATCTGGTAATTCTGAAGGTTCCTGTGACCCTTTCTCCAGAGTACCCCTCAGTTTTTCCCTTCTTCTCTGCGCTCTAGTCTTGGGTGGTTTACCTGGACTTGTCTCCCAGTCCACCCCATAAAAAGGCATCTCAGCGAGTTTCTGCGCTCTAGTGGTAACATTGCACGGCTTGACTGGCTGTAGAACTGGTTTCACCACCCCTTGGCTAAGTGGCTCCCTGACCGTTGCCCCAAGGCTCCCAACCTCACATCTTTCCCTGTCAGACTTGCAATCTGGCTTGTGCACTAGGTCATAAAGTGTAGGGAGATCATTACCAAGAATGACTGGGTATGGCAATGTTGGGGCTAATGCTACAGGCAACAGAAAGGTTTGGCCTCCTACAGTTAGATAGACCTCTGCTGTGGGGTAAACATGTTGATCACCATGAATGCAACTTATGGTTGAAGTATCCTGACTCCACTTTTCCCTAGGGACCAAACTGGACAAAACAACTGACTGAAAACATGCTGTATCCAGCAACGCTTCTACCCGCTGCCCATTGATCAAAACTGGTACTTTCCTGCCTTTTCCACTTAATCTCTCGACCCTGTCTGACCTAGGAACTTCACACAGGAGAGATCGCTTGGTGTGGGCTAAAACTGTGCAATATGGCTTGGTGTGACCTAGAGCATTGCAATGGTAGCACCTAATTTCTTTTTTTTTGGGCATTTGAGCTTGGTTTGGGCCTCGGTTGTTCTCCCAACTGCGGGTGGCATCCCGGCTCTCTTTCCTGGCTGATATGAAAGCCTCTGCCAGGCGTGCTGCCTCCGCTGCTGTCTTGGGGTCATGCTCTCTTATCCAGATTTCTAGCTCAGGCTGGAGCATCCTCAGGAACTGCTCTAGGATAATTGTCTCGGATATTTCTTCCACCGTCGATTTTCCTGGCTTTACCCATTTGACGAAGAGATCCTTCAGACGAACATACAGCTCTTGTGGAGTCTCGTCAGACTCGATCTTCAGGGACCGGAATCGTCTTCTGTAAGTATCCGGTGTGATTTCAAACTTTGACAAAATTGCTGCTTTAACTTTCCCATAATTGTCAGAGTCTTTCATGTCCATCATCACATAGGCACTACGAATTTTACCGGTGAGCAAGGGAACAAGGCGCACGGCCCATCCGTCTCTTGGCCAGCGGCAGACATATGCTATTCTCTCAAAAGTTGTCAGGAACTGTTCAATGTCATCCTCTGGCGATAATGGCAGCAATTTGGGTTCCCTATGGGCCAAGGGTTCCTTCTGTTGGAGACTATGTCTCCTCTGGTTGGATATCTCATCATCACCACGATCCTCATAATCCCTGTCCTGATACTCACTTCTTCCGTGAAACTGGCTGTTGTCCTGAGTATCATCTTCTTGTCTCCGTTCCTGTGCTATCCTGGATACTTGTTGCTGTATCTCAGTACACTGCTGCTGCATGCTTCTCCACCGGCACTCCTGAATTGAGGACGCCTTCTCTGCTTGTTCATCTTTAGCCGCTTGAACACGAACTAGCGTCGTCACCAATTCTGCTAGCTCCTCCAGCTTCCCCTCGGTTTTGGACTCCGCTGTGCTGCCTGGCTCAACTGACGAGGCGGCTCTCCCCTCTTGGTCCTCCTTATCATCTTTTTTTCCACCTCTCGGCATCCTTTCACTGTAGTGTGGGCCCAGCTTCTGACACCATTTGTGAGACAGTGACCCTTTTAGCGGCTGGATTTCCAGTGAAAGAACCACACACGAGAGGAGGTAGAGTTGCACACCATAGTGTCTTTATTTCACACTCTACCATAAAGAACAGCCAGCCAGCATGGAGGTGTTCAACCATATCCTCCGACTGAATCCTATACAATCCTATCCATGTGAACATGATTTAAGTGAGGGGTGGATCTAAACTCCTCTAGGGGGGTCCTGGGGCATAATCCCTGTGAAGATCTTTTTTTAAATGTTGAAGTTAAAAGCATCAATCTGGTGCTCAAAACACAGCACTACATCCCTGTCAGACGAGACATATACCACATGATGACACGTTAGGCTTGTGTTGTGTTCATGGAACCTGTCCTTGGCCAGGAAAAACAGGCCCTCGCTTGTTTAATTATTTTGCGGTCTCGATTTCTTTAAAAAAATGTTGGGTGTGTTTATAAATTACCTCGAGGGACGTATATCAAATGGTCTACAGTATACGGCCCAGAGGCCGGAGGGTCCTCGCCCCTGCTATAAACAAATAAACTAAACTAAACAATTGGGACTGTCCACGACACTATAAACAAATAAACTAAACTAAACAATCAAAACATATCATCTATATTATTTTGAAATGGACCAATCTGCTATAGTAGTACTATAATAGTTACTTTTACTTTTGGTACTTGAAGTATATTGTGATGCTAATACTTTTGTACTTTTACTTGAGTAACATTTTGCAATGCAGGACTTCCACATGTAACAGAGCCCTATATACTCTGGTAATATTTTAATTAAATACAAAATCTGACTACCTAACTTCTCCCACCTCTGCGCACGTGATAACGTTACTCGTAACTGGGGAAACAGAGCTATGAATTATGGAAGTCGAAGATGTTGCATTTCTCCGACTGAATATGATGTTTGCTCGTGTTACCGCGCTTACGCGAAACAACTAATGGCAAACGAGCATTGTAGAGTATCTCTATACTTTTAAAGGCTCCGTTTTCTCCATCCCCGGCAGATATCTGCAGCGAGATATCCACACACAGAGGAGACACAGAGATCGCTCTTCTAGAGTGAAGAGAGCGTAAAAAATGATATTGAAAGTTAGAAACGGAATTGGTTCGATAAAACGTGCAAAATAACGGTTTTGGTACCCATCCCTAGGGTTGACCTGTACATATTACTTTCTTTTGGCACTGCTCTGATAATTTTCGACCCTTGCCAAAAATAACTGTCTAGCAAAGTCATTCATGATAATCTTTAGCAAAATGATTCACATGGTTTCACACCTAGCCAAATAGCCAACATGTATGATACATATTTGTATGCCTGGATAAATGTGCTTTGACATAACAGTAATTACTCCTGACATGTTGAAAATGTAAAACTAAAAAGGTTTATTGTGAAAACATTTTTTTTCACTTTACCAGGTGCTTCTATCCATCACAGCCAAATATAAATGATAGTTACTTGATGAATTTAGGGTCACATGATATGTATGATACCTATCGGACATCCTCCACCCACATGCCCCACCCCGGAACCTGCGGTCATCATATGATAGGTGCAAAGCCTAGATAAAGGGGGTGGGTCAACTTACCCAACTCTCCCCTTTAGATAGATTTCCAAACCATTTAGTGTCCCCTTCTGCACAGTAATGTTGCAGCCTATAGACCAGGCCTATTCAAATGGCAGCCCAGAACCAACGCCCGAGTGGTACAGACCACGAACGCAACACTCCGCGTTGCATAGAAACCACCAAACCACAACGCAGCATGTTTTTTTAAAGTGCAGCTAGTGGTGCTAGTAACGGTGGTCCTATGATAGCAACTCTAAAACATGTCTCTCTCAACTGAAGCGTAAACAAAGACAAAACGGTCATTGATCTTGTGGAGCAGATGCGCGAGTAATTGCCCAAGTCAAGCTGGACCTTTTCGCGACCGACTTGAGTACGGGTCGGATGCTGCATTTTCCGACGCTCCGCAAATCCCCAGCACAAATCATGAATGTGATGACAGATTTCATTGCGAGGTTGAAAGAGAACTTTGCCGGTCGATTGGATGGACTTGCTCTGCCCACAGAGGTGATGGGCTTTGCCAGAGACCCCTTCACTGTTGCAATAGAGGAGGGCGTATCAACCAGAGCAAAGGAAGTGGTCCCCTGCATCGACGAGGGGAAATTTACACTGGAACTTATTGACATGCATTCATCCATAACCATGGCACAAGAGCAGCGCACTAACGGGCCAGCGAAGTTTTGGAGTGATGTAAAAAAACTATGGGCTCAGAACAGTCTCATAATACACACATGCACACAGAAGGATACACACTTGTATTTCCGGATCCACACTTGTGTTTTTCAAAGCACACACATATATGTTCCGTTTCATATACATGTAAATAAAGTCCATATACAGAAAAAAGTTGTACATATGTATTTTTGATCCTCACATATTTGTTTTCCATTTAAAACCTATGCACCTGCAAACACAAACAGCTTTCTGTGCACGGATTGCTGTGCATTCGTGTGTGGGTTTTTGAGACTCCCCTGACGCTCAGCCGATTCATACTTGTAATTTGTTCTCATCACATGAGCGCGCCCCCACAAGGGTATGATTTATTGCGTTCATGACACTTCATATACGCATTTTGCGCTGTCCGGTCAGCTCGCTAAACAGAGGGCGGAGCATCAGGTGATCATGCAGAGCTGCTGTCTCCGTCAGACTCAGCAGCTGATCTGATCTCTCTCTCGCGTCCGGTTATACTTCACTCGCGTTTATAATAATAATAATAATAATAATAACTGATATTTCTATAGCGCCTTTCAAGGGACCCAAGGTCGCTTTACAGGAATAGGGCGAGCACACACAAAACAAAACAAAGGTCAGACAAACAAAACAACAGATCGATTTAAGGGCCGAAAGCCTTGATGAACGGATGGGACTTGAGGGCCCCTTTGAAGGCGTCCAGTGTGGGGAGGTTGCGAATCTCCGCAGGGAGAGCGTTCCAGAGGGTGGGGGCTGCCACACTGAAGGCTCTGTCCCTGAAGGTTCTCAGTTTGGTGCGGGGGGTGGTGAGCAGGCCAGAGTCTGAAGACCGCAGGTTCCGGGGTGGGGCATGTGGGTGGAGGATGTCCGATAGGTACTGGGGGGCAAGGGCATGGAGGGACTTGTAGGTCAGGAGGAGGACTTTATAGTTTATGCGGAACTTGACCGGCAACCAGTGGAGGTGGATGAGGGTGGGAGTGATGTGCTGCCACGGCTTTGTGTGTGAGGACCCGAGCTGCACAGTTTTGGACATACTGGAGCCTGTCCAGGGTTTTGTTGGGAACCCCGAACAGGACACCATTGCAGTAGTCCAAGCGGGTGGTGACAAATGCATGCACCAGGGTCTCGGCAATTATGTCAATATAGATCAGATCCAGTTCTCCTGATCGGCCTTTATAGAGCACCGATCAAACTATTAAGAGTGAATATCGGCCGATTCCCCCTTCAACTTCATACAGACATAAATAAAGCAGCTGTATTCGCCACACAGGAAACACACATTTAAAACGGTTTTGCCTGCCGTTTTTGTGTACACAAGCATTCATCAATGGTTCAGAAAGTGGCGCTGTACCTTAATAATATAAAGGCTTGTATTTGAGTGCATTTCCTGTTCGGAAAGTGGCGCTGTACTGAGAGTGGAGGTGTCCTGAAGGCAGGCAGGCTCCATGGACCTGTCAGCTCCGGACTGCGCAAAATGCGTACATGAAGCGTTACATCATGAACGCAATAAATCTACCCTCGTGGGAGCGCGCTCATGTGATTGGCTTAGAATGGAGGAGACATCTGATTGGTTATAGATAGCAAAATTACAAGTACGAATCGGCTGACCGTCAGCGGAGTCTCAAAAACCCACACACGAATGCACAGCGATCCGTGCACAGAGAGCGGTTTGTGTTTGCAGGTTCAGGGGATTTAAACGGAAAACAAATATGTGAGGATCAAAAATACACATGTAAAACTTTTTTCTGTATTTGGATTTTATTTACATGCATTTGAAACTGAACACATTTGTGTGTGCATTGAAAAATACAAGTGTGAATCCTTCTGTGTGCATGTGTGTATTATGAGACTATTCTGAGCCCATAAAAAACAGCAGTTCCCTAATATTCAGAAAGTAGCGATCTGTGTGCTCAGTATGTTTGGATCAACATACAAATGGGAATCACGCTTTTCACACATGAACTCAATAAAAAGTAGCACCCGCTGACAGCACTCTTCACCAATGTATTACGGCCCGTCCACACTACAGCTTCGACAGCTTCAAAAACGGTTTACAACGCGTCTGCCCATTCACTTTGAATGGGGTGACGTCACTTTTCGCCGAACTGCATTGTGGGAAGCAGCGCGGAGCTTTCCTGGCGTTTCAGGCTGCAAAAGTTGAGCAATGTTCAACTTTTGAAGCTTCTGAAGCTTTCGGTGGAAGCGTCAGCCAATCAAATCATATGCCAGTACAAGCTCTAGCCAATCAAACCGCTGCTTGTGTGTCAGGGGCGGGAGATTAATGCGATTGGTTATTGGTCGAGCTTCAGACACGCTCAGCTCCAAGCTTTTTTTGAAGCTGTAGTGTGGACGGGCCGTTATCAATCAATCAATCAATGTTTATTTATATAGCCCAATATCACAAATGTTACATTTGTCTCAGTGGTCTTCACAGTGTGTACAGAATATCAGTATGACAATACGACACCCTCTGTCCTTAGACCCTCACATCGTACAAGGAAAAACTTCCAAAGAAAACCCAGTTTAAAGGGAAAAATGGGAGAAACCTCAGGGAGAGCAACAGAGGAGGGATCCCTCTCCCAGGACGGACAGACGTGCAATAGATGCCGTGTAAATTGAAAAGATAATACATTTGCAACATAGGTAGTCCAAATGTTTGGAAATGCATGTGTGTATAATAGGAAGATGAATCCACGAGGATATCCATCCAGGACCTATGATCCAGGACCACAGCCACGACTCAAGATCCAGGGCTCGCGATCCAGGACACAAGACCGCAGGATCATCCATGACTCCGGATCCCAGCATATATAGACCCCAAAAAGAAAGACATTTGGGGAAGCTGGGTTAATCGGAACATGAGAGTACACGGGTATAGACAGAGAGAAGGAAGAAGTAAGATGTCCCCCGACAAACTAAGCCTATATCAGCAAAACTAGGGGCTGAATCTAATCAGCCCTAACTATAAGCTTTATCAAAAAGGAAGGTCTTAAGCGCACTCTTAAAAACGGATAGGGTGTCTGCCGCCCGAACACAAACTGGAAGCTGATTCCACAAATGTGGAGCTTGATAAGAAAAGGCTCTGGCTCCCATTGTACTTTTAGAGACTCTAGGAACAACCAACAACCCTGCATTCTTGGAACGCAATGCCCTAGTAGGACAGTAGGGTATAATGAGTTCTTTAAGGTAAGATGGCGCCTGCCCATTAAGGGCTTTGTAGGCGAGAAGAAGAATTTTAAATTCTATCCTGTGTTCTATAGGGAGCCAGTGTAAGGCAGCCAGAACAGGAGTAATGTGGTCCCTTTTCCTAACTCTGGTTAGTACACGAGCCGCAGCATTTTGAATCAGCTGAAGCGACTTGATTGACTTCTTGGTACTCCCTGATAGTAAAGAGTTACAATAATCCAGCCTCGAAGTAACAAATGCATGGACTAGTTTCTCTGCATCGTTTTGAGGCAAGATATGCCTGATTTTTGCAATGTTACGTAGATGGAAGTAGGCGGTCCTTGAAATTGATTTTATGTGGGCGTTAAAGGATAAATCCTGATCAAATATAACACCAAGATTCCTTACAGTCTCACTGGAGGCCAAATTAATGCCATCCATAGTTAGTATATCTTTAGATAATTTGTTTCGTAGATTCTTCGGGCCAAGTACAATAACTTCAGTTTTGGTCGTGTTTAACATCAAAAAGTTTAAGGTCATCCACGTTTTTAAGTCCTTAAGGCAGTCTTGAATTTTATTTAGATGATTAATTTCATCAGGCTTAATTGATAAATATAGTTGAGTATCATCTGCATAACAATGAAAGTTTACAGAATGATTCCTTATAATATTGCCTAACGGAAGCATATATAATGTGAACAAAATAGGTCCGAGCACTGAGCCCTGTGGCACTCCATGGCTAACTTTGGTTTGCGTTAGGATTGCATTGACATCCTATGAGCCAAAAATCACTGCTCTTGTTCAAAACTATAGGTTACTTACGTAACCCCAGTTCTAAGAGTAACATGAAGTGAGATGTCTCACTGTGGGATGCACCTCATCGCGGAGCAAACAGAAGCATCAATCTCATTACGCCAATCCTGATTGGCTGGTGATCTTGACGTCAGCGTCAGGGGAAATAACCCCTTATAAGTAGCTTGCTCCACGACGCATGCGTCATTCAAAATAAGCACCTCTTCTCGCTTCACCATAGCAAGGAGGGCCGTCTGGTGAGATATCTCACTTCATGTTACTCTGAGGACTGGGGTTACGTAAGTAACCTATATTTCTCATTCATAACACTCCGTTCGATGTCTCACTATGGGATATTGTAGCTCCCGTATTGCCAGGCGAGCTTATCTCGAAAATCACCGATCAACCAGAATTTAACAGGTAGAGTCCCGGCTCAACAAGGTGCCCAGCACTGCTCGGGCCACGCTTGGAGCGGAGACGTCTAGCCTGTAAAAGCGGACAAAAGTGAGCGGCGAGGACCAGATGTCTTGAATGGAAACACCCTTGAACAAAGCCCAGGATGTAGCCAGGCCCCGAGTCGAGTGAGCCCGCAGACCCGAAGGTGCTTGCAAATTCTGACTCGTATAGGCCAAAGCAATTGCCTCCACAATCCAGTGGGAGAGCCGTTGCTTAGTAACAGGCTTGCCCTTGTGAGGGTTAGCCCAGGACACGAATAGTTGGTCATTAAGACGAAGCTCTTTTGATCTGTCCATATATGTGTGTAAAGCCCGGACTGGACACAACAGATCCTGCTGCTGCTCCCCGGAGGAAACCAGCGGCGGAGGAAATGCCTCAATGTCAATTGGGGTACACGAACCAACCACCTTTGGTGTAAAGGCAGGGTTGGGCTTCAACAACACTCTCGTTTGCCCTGGGGCGAACTGAGTGCATGAGGGATGTACAGACAGTGCATGAATATCGCTGACCCGCTTGGCGGATGCCAGGGCCAGTAACAGCACTGTCTTGAGTGACAGATGTTTCATGTCAGCTCCTTCCAGGGGTTCAAATGGGGTCATTCTGAGCCCATTTAAAACCACTGCCAGGTCCCATAAGGGCACCAGCGACCTGGAGACAGGGAGGAGCCTGCAAGCTCCCTTCATAAAACGGCAAACCAAAGGATGTTGGCTAGCTGTCTTACCCTCAAAGCCCACATGGCATGCAGCAATAGCAGCCAGGTACACCTTGATCGTGGAGAAAGCTCTGTGTTTATCGATCAAGTCCTGTAGAAATGATAAAATCACCCCGACAGGACATTGAAAAGAGATGTGTCCTTCTTGAAGGCACCACTCCTCAAACACCCTCCACTTACAGTCGTAAAGAGACCTGGTGGAGGAAGCTCTTGCACTCTGAATAGTGTTTATCACCTTCTGAGGGAGTCCCTCTGTATTCAGATTGTACCACTCACGGGTCAGGCCCATAGTGCCCCGCGCTCTGGACGTGGGTGAAGGATCGCCCCCCCCACCCCCCGCCTGAGACAATCTGTCCCTGCGAGGTGGGGGCTGCCATGACTGCCCGCACAACAGCTGATATATCTCCGCCAGCCCGTACGTTGCGGGCTAGGGCGGAAACATCAGAGTAAGTGTGTGGCGTTGCTCCTTCACTCTGGCCAGAGTTGGGGGTAACAGAGCCAGGGGTGGGAACGCGTACGGAGGACCCGGAGATCAATCGTGAACGAGTGCGTCCCCGCCTAACAGTGCGTTTAAATCGTGCATTAAAGAGAACAGCTGTCATTGAGCATTTTTTCTTTATGCGAACAGATTTAACGCGGCTCCGCCGTAATGCACCCACAGCGGACTCACGATCCTTGGATGTGGAGTCCACTCTGCATAGAGTGGTGCACCTCTGGACAGTAGTTCTGTCCCGAGGTGCATCACTCCCGGTACCTGTGTCGCTCTCAGAGAGAGGAGACGTCTGCCGCTCCAAGGGAACAGTTTGTTTGCCAGTGTGTGTGACTGGAGACAACGCAACCTCCCTTGGCGGTTCATACACGATATCGTGTTGTCTGTCCTCACGAGGACATGGTGTTCTCTGAGAGAAGGCAGGAAGCGTTTTAGGGTGGGGAACACCACTAAAAGCTCCGGGTAATTTACGTGCGGCCGCTGGAGGTCTCTGCTCTAGAGACCTCTCACCGGGCGACTTTCGTAAATACCCTATCAGCCTGTCTGACATGCGTCCGTGGGCACCACCTTCCGTGAAAGGACAGCACCCGTAGGCGCGTCCTGCACGAGAAAAGTCGGGTGTAGTGCCACTACGCATTACATAATAACCAATACTCTCCGCACTCTGTCGCGTGCAGGGTTTAGTTTTATTATGAGACCCATGTTGAGTGGGTGCTTTACGAGGATATTTGTCTGCGTAATCTGACTCTGCTCGGTGGGCATTATATATAAAACCCTTCTTTTTAGGAGAGAGAGAACCTCTCTCTCCAGAATATGGGTTGACTCTCTCTGGGCTTGTGAAAACAGATAAAGTATAACTGTTTTGAGAAGCCCAGGCAGATGTCGTGAGTATCTCCTGCTGTATGCTCCTTAGAGCCAGCTGAGATGTCACGCGTACGGCTCCAGCCGGCACTGTGCATGCGCATGCCGGTGGTGTCTTTACAGCTCCAGCCGGCACAGCGCATGCGTGTGACGGTGGAGCCCTTACGACCCCAGCCGGCACTGCGCATGGGCGTGACGGTGGTGCCCTTACAGCTCCAGCCGGCACAGCGCATGCGTGTGACGGTGGAGCCCTTACGACCCCAGCCGGCACTGCGCATGCGCGTGACGGTGGTGCCCTTAAAGCCCCAGCCGGCACTGCGCGTGCACGTGGCGGTGGTGCCTTCACAGACCCGTCAATAATCCGCCTTTTGAGAGATGCCGTAGCTGCTCTCAAAAGGGGAAGAATTGGCGGGCTGTTTATTGGTTTTATTGATTTTCTTTTCATTTTTTGGAGCTGCGCCCTCGGCCTGAAGCCTGGATGCGTCAGCGGCAAATGTTGTATGACAGAGGAATCAATCAATGTGTGACATGTGTTTGTGCGGACTTGAGGATGGTGTTTAGGCATCTCTCGAGGCGGCGGGAACACATTCACGGAGGGGAGAAGGAGGGGCTGTCACGCCGCTCGCTTCTTCTTCCTCGACTGCTGGCCGAAATTCTGGGTTGGCTGAGCCTGAGCTGCAGCCGGAACCGGAGATTTTCTCTGCCAACTTGCCCTTGTCTCCAGCCTGGGCTGGGGACTCAGGGTGGGCTGCGACCTCTGCTTGACCGGTGCTTTAAACCGGGCAGAGTTCGCTTGGGTGAAGGACTGCTGCTGCGAGGGCAGCGGCTGGACCCTTCGAGGGAGGCAGAGGTGGAGTGCCCCGTCCTCCTTCTTCTTCGTCTCACACCTCCTTTGCATGGAGGCGAGAGCGGAGCCGGAAATTCCCTCGGGAACGATGGGCATATCCAGCACATCTTCCCTTTCTCGGTCCGGGAGGTTGGTGATGTTGAGCCATCTCGCTCTTTCCTGCGCCACCATGATCCCCATTACTTTGCCCGTGGCCTGGACGGCGCAGCGCTGGACACGGAGGCAAATGTCCGTGACCGCTGCCATCTCGTCCAGAGTGGCTGCTCCCGGGCTACCCAACAGGTCTTCGCAGAGCTCCGCTTGGTAGGCGGTTAGCAGCAAGGACACGTTCAGGGCAGCTTTATAGGACTTTTCACTTATTGTGGACTGAAAGCGGTCCGCCTTTGCTGGCAGCGTGGGGTTCCTGCTCGGTGAGGGGCCCACCTTCGGTAGAACCAGCGGCTCCATGGGCGGTATGCGTAGCAGGCTGAGCCTCTCCATTCCATCGCAGTCCAGGGAGGAGGCACCCTTGATTGGGACCTTGTTGCTGAAGGGCCGGTCTCTCCACGAGACCGACACTTCATCCAACATTTCTGGAAAAACCGGGAGGAGTTGCCCCCTTTGCCCGCTGTTTGGGGAAGATGCTTCCCCTCGTAGCGGGACCTGGAGGTCTCCTTGGCCATTTCAGGCCACGGAACATTGAGTCTGACCGCAGCGCGTTTCCACACGGCGTGCAGGTCCATGCTCAGAACGGGCGAAGCTGGTGTGCTGTCGCCCGGGAGAGCAGCCCTCGCTCCAGGCTTTGCAGCCTGGGCCGACATGAAGTTGTCCTTTTCTTGTTCATCTGACTCGGACAGGAGGAACGCCAGGGCGTCCTCCTCATCGTCCTCCTCATAATCCAACTCGAGGACATCCTCCGCGGGTGAGACCATGGTGAGGTCTAACCGGGAGCCCCAGCTTGGTAAAGCGCGGGAATCCGTTCCCGCGTGTCTTGTCGTCACCGGGTCCCGGCCTGCCAGGGCGCGGGATTCCGGTTCTGAGGCCATCGCTGATAATGAGCCCCAGACCGACACGGAGAGGGGTTCGCTCTCTGTGGCGGACGGCCCCGTGTCTTGACTGCCGGCCGACGGGTCCATGGACATGGGGGGGGGTCCTGTTCCGACAGGCTAGCTTGTCTCGCTAGCCGTCGGCGGAGGCTCTTGCCTGTGAAGTGGACACAATGTCCCCATGAGCCGGGGTTGTCGATAGCGCCTCGGGCGTGTACCAGCCCGAGGCAGGACGAACAGACCTGGTGTGTGTCTGTGCCCGAGATCTTCAACCTGCAGCCGCAGAGTCGAGCCACCGAGTCCCTGACTCCTCTGGTGTGAGGGAGAGGGGCGTCCACAGGGACGGGTGACGCAGCATCCGATCATCAGATCAAGGGGGAGTGATGGGGAACTCCAGTTCGAAACCCGCTCCTGCCGCCACTGCGTCAGGCCGTTGTGTCCTTGGGCAAGACACTTCACACGGATTTGCTCCTGTGGGTATTGTCCACAGTACATGTATAATACCAATGTATACTTGTAAAAGCGCCTCGATGACCTCGAGGCGTGAAGATGGACGGTGTGGCGCAGTGCGCTGTGCAATGATCTGATGATCAAGGGGTGAAACCCGCCGCTGCTGCATCTGTAAAGCTGGTGTGTCCTTGGGCAAGACACTTCACCTGAACTTGCTCCTGTGGGTATTGTCCACAGTATCTGACCATTATGATATACGTATGATATGTGTAATGTGTGTATATGTAAAAGCGCTTTGAGTCATTGAAAAAGCGCTATAATAAATGTAAGGAATTATTGTCCATCTTTGTCACCTCGTGGCGTGGAAAGGGCCCACTCTCGACAGGTGGGACGGGAAAAAAGGTATTACCACCTTGTCCTTAATCCGGAGAAAAAAGGATGGTGTGGGTCTTTTATTCCCGGAGAATACTGACTGGTGTGGCAGTATGCTCCTCTTTTAATCCTTTTCCCCTCCGTGAGGAAAGAGAAAAGAAAAACGTCCTCACTACCGTGGTGTTGGTAGAGAGGGAGCGAGCTAGCAACAGGTGTGCTGCTAGCTTGAAAAAATCGGAGCTACCTTACTTTCTCGTAGAGAAGGGCGAGGTCGATTTGTAAGTACTAACGGCGTTAGTACTACCGTCTTCCTGCGATGCAGAAGGAGTAGCCGGCTAGCGCCCGTCGACCGAAATGGTATTTTGGGTTCAGTCTGTGGACAGTGAAGCTTGCCCGGCTACTGTGAGATGTGCTCTGAAGCGAGAAGAGGTGTTTGAATGACGCATGCGTTGTGGCGCAAGCTACTTATAGGGGGTGATTTCCCCTGAAGCTGACATCAAGATCACCAGCCAATCAGGATTGGCGTTATGAGATTGATGCTTCTGTTTGCTCCGCGATGAGGCGCATCCCATAGTGAAACATCGAACGGAGTGTTATGAATGAGAACTAAAAATGTCACTTCTCCCATTCAGAAAGTCAGTGATGACAAATCACAAATGAGGTGATAGTAAGCACCTAGTTTACTATAGTAGACGTGTAGTGTAGTATTCATTCTGTTAGTTACCCTTATCCCTTTTTTAGGCTTTCCGCTAGGATTTTTCCTCACCGGTCAAATGTCCGGGCAGAATTTATTTTACCGGACTAATTTGAAACTTACCGGTCATATTTCAATAATAATAAGAGTTGTGTAGCAGAGTTTCCGTTAGCATGTAATTACCGGACTATGAGCAGATATGCTTCAGTTTAAAACTCAGTTCACAGGTCTCATTTTTATATTGCTTCAGTTTATAATTGTAACAGATCGAAAAATTCAGATTCATTTTTCAATAAATGATTCCACAAACAACAAACAACATAATTATTACATTCAAACAAACTACTTGTAGTAGATAACGTACATTATTCAAAAGTTTACATACATTTGAATAATAACACGGGAGAAACGGATCCTCTCTTTTCCCCTCTCCCTCCCTCTCTCTCCTGACAGCACGTCAGTTTCTCATGCAGCTCCTGCAGCTCACTAAACAGAGGGCGGGGCTTCAGGTGATTATGCAGAGCTGCGTGTCTTGGTCAGACTCAGCAGCTGATCTGATCTCTCTCTCTCGTCCGGTTACGGAGCGTCCACACTACAGCTTCAAAAATAGCTTGGAGCTGGGCGTGTCTGGAGCTTGGGGATTTTATTCAAGCAACACGGCCAACAACCAATCACATGAATCTCCCGCCCCCGACATACAAAGCAAAAAACCCCGGGGATTGTATGCGAGCAATATATATATATAAACTCCCCAAACAGGCGAAAACCTACCAGTTTCAACCACTGTCTCTGCCACCTCCCTCCATGTCTGGTTCCTCCGGTTTGTATCCCGGTAGGTGAAGAGGGTCTGGTCATACAAAACCGGGTGATTTGCTACGGCGATAGTTAGTTTCTCCTCCGACTTTTTTTTAAATATAGAAATGAACGGCGGGATATCTCTCCCAGCTTAGACGCGGTTTGATTGGCTACGGCTTCAGCTGTCAGATTTTGGGAAACGGGATTTGATTGGCTGGCGCTGGCTACTCCGGCGTCTCAGGCGTCGCCTGAGACGGACCGCTCTGCTACCCACAATTCAGTTCGGCGAAAAAGCGCGGCTATGTGACGTCACCCCATTGAAAGTGAATGGGCAGATTGGAGCTTTCGACGCTGTCGACGCTGTAGTGTAGACGGGCCGTTACACTTCACTCACGTTTATGTCCATATCGATCAGATCCAGCTCTCCTGATCGGCCTTTATAGAGAGCACCGATCAAACTATTAAGAGTGAATATCGGCCGATAATGACAGGCGGCCGATCGATCGGAGCCTCCCTAATTATTACCAGACATTTTGACCGGCAGGTTTTGAATTTACCGGTTTTTAATACATTTTACCAGCTAAAAACCGGTAATTACCGGCTAACGGAAACCCTGCCCTTGTTATGGGATTGTGCACTGAAGGGTTTGACAGTTATTTTTGTATTTAAATGCACTTTGTAATGTGTCTGGGTCAAATGTGACCAAAACGTATGATTTTTTTTTGTTATTACTTGAAAAGTGAAAAATAGTATTGCTATAGTACTACCTCTTTTTGTTACATTGAAGCTGTTTAACTGTGTGTTAATGCACTTTTTGATGTGCATGTGTCATATGTAGCTATCCAATTTTATTTGAGGACATTTATTAAGACTGCTATTATTGTATTCAGTTAAATGCACTTTGTGATGTGCCTGGTTAAAAAAAATAACCTGAATATTTGACTTCTAAAGCAAACGAATGTAATGCTACAACTATGCACTTTTTTTTTATGCACTTTGAGATGCCTCAGATTCTGTTAAATTAATGCTAATTTGTTCTGTTTTTATGCACTTTTTGACATACCTTTGTTCGATGAACAATTAATACAAATGGCATGTTTTTCATCGCAGTAATATGTGTTGGTTTAAAATGTGTCATTACTCGCTTTTCACAGGCAGCTGAATGTCTGGCCCAGCTGCATTTTGTAGTTATAAAATCTGGCCCAACTGAATGTGTAATTGAATAGCTCTGCTATAGACTATGCATCACAAGTTAACGCTGTGGATGTAGACCTGAAGAAAGCTATGTATCGCCCATGTTGCACCATCCAATTTTATATCAGTGCATTGCTCCAAACAGAGATGTTTCAGTCAACAGAACTGTGTATATTTCTCAACACATGAAAAAGGTTAGTGTAAGGAGCACAAGGATTCAGCATGACACCAAGCTAAAACAACTCCTGATGTAGACAAAGCGTGGAAAAATATCCCTGCTTTGTAGAGATGGCAAATCTGGATCTTTTTACGGACTCGAGGTCTTCCGAGTCAGTCATTGAGGAGCACTTTGTAGTCTCCAACTACAAATACATTATGATTTTAGAGCTACTAGTTAGGGCGGCATTCCACTGTTTGTGTATTTGTAATTTTGAATTTGTCATTTGAGATTTGCATTTCATGAGCATCTTAAACTAAGGTTACATTAACCTCCGCAACACAAACATGATCTAACAACGTTTGTTTCGTAATGCTTGTTTATTGCAGTATTTGGCTTATTACACTTGACTGGGTGAAGTCATCAAAATATCTGTGCACAGTATGCATCTACGTTATCACAAACAGAGCTGACACTCACTGAGTCTGTAAGAAATTAAAATCAATGTTTAATGACGTAATTTAGGTTAAACATATGGTAAGCTGAAAACATTTCCGGTTAGCATTGGCTTGTGGCTAACGTTGTTGCTAAAGTTTATTTTGAAAAGCTTTACTGGAAGGACCCTCTGGATATCAACAGTGACGTCACTTCCGGGAATTACGTTAACAACGATTACAGCCGTTAAAATGCATTAAATAAAATGTCATGAAAGAGTGTATGAGGAGAAAAGGCGTGTGGAGTTATACAATGACCACAAAACGTCTAAATCCTCTGTTTTACGCGATATCGGACATAGAAGAAAGCGGTGGGAGGACCCCGACAGCAGCGGGAGCCAAGCGAAGGAGAGATACGAGAACCAACGTGTTCCGGTCTCTTTCCACGGCCGCAACTTCAAGACAACAGCAGCTCTGTTGTACCACCACTCCTCTGTTTGTTTCATTACCACGCTACTTAATTAAAGTAACCAATTTGAACCTTTTCATAGACTCCATTGTCTCTTATTTTAAGCTTCTCTCCTGGACGCGAGAACAACGAACAGAAATCAACAAGTCCGAAACCGTTTGCTGTTTCGCACTGTGTGGAGTAATCCACTAATTCAGTCTGCTCACCGAATCTGAGTCTGCTGTTGACTCGTGCATGATGAGTCTGGATCTTCTCGGTTACGGCTCCAAATCTGCACGAGTCTGCAATGTTTTGCACAGTGAGTCAGGATTTGCGAATCTGAGTCTGCTGTTGACTCGTGCATGATGAGTCTAGATCTCTGGATCTGCTAGGTTACAGCTGAGTCCACACAAGTCTGCAGGCAGTTTCACATTGTTGTTGTATTTGTGGTGTATATTTTTCTCCTCAGTGATGCTGAAGACTTTAGATAAACATAATTTAAAGTTTCCACCATCAACATTTCAAGTTGATGGAACTGCGTCACAGTTAGGCAAATTTCCTTAAAATCCCAAATTTCCCAGACTTCAATGCCCATCCCAGGGAGGAGATTCGGGTAGTTCATTATCCCTGCAAACACATGAATTCATAATGAGGCAGGCACTGTTTGGGCAGGAGGCGTTTTATGACAATGAAACTAACACTGTTTGTGACAGGTCAAATATACTTAGCCTGCAACCCATACCACACTTTTCACTTTAGGGCAGTATGGTCCCTGTGGAGTGAACAGCATCATGCCATTAGTCTTATTTACTTTTAATGTGACAGAGACAGAGAACACCACACAGCAGCCTTTTATTACAAAGGCTTGATAAATTGAGGGTCATACATCACTCTATTCTTTTCACCTCTCTCTCTTCTTCTATCTCCTCCATTGTTTCTCTGTCTATCCATCTATCAATTGTGCTCCTTTCAGTGCTGAGAGGATACATTATCTTAAGTTCACACATGGCACACTCAAGTTTCCTCTACCCTCATAACCCACCCCTCTTATCCGTCTCCATTTTCCACCTTAATTCACTTAAAGGTGGCATCTCCAAGTCGACAAATGGAAGAGATTTAATTGGAAAGTGTTTCAGGGGAGGTGGGGCTATTTATTGTTTGTTATAGTGGCTGGAGGAGAGACACCTCATGATGGAGTGGGAAGGACTGACTTTGCAGGAACGGGGGGGGGGTTACGTATTGTAACCCTAGTACTATAAGCACAGGCGGAGCACTCTACTGGACGCTATGGGTACTACTCTTATCAATTATACGCAAATGTTCACACACTGAAGTTGTATAAATACTATATAAGGCTCTCCCTCACCCTCCCTTCGGCAAATCAGACCACATCTCACTGCCTGACAGCTCTGCCCTTTTGTTTTAAACAGGGCAGATGTGTAAAAAGCTCATAAAGCTCAGAGACCGAGGTCTCTGAGCTTTATGACCAGGCTTTATGACCAGGCTCAACAGGGCCCTCTGTGACTGGATCCTGAATTTCCTGACGGGCAGACCCCAGGCAGTGCGGGTGGATAACATCACATCCTCCACCCTGATCCTCACCGGTGCCCCTCAAGGCTGTGTGCTCAGCCCTCTCCTCTACTCCTCTGACTAGCCAAAGATCGCAGGGGGGGGCGCCAGGCCTCAGATGATTTGAGGCCTAAATATCATCTTTAGACATTGTAAGGCAATACATGATTGTCACTAAAAGCCTTGTCTCTACATTACAATAACATATACAAAATAATTGATTAATTCATTTTAATAAAAATTCAAGTTAGAAGCTATTTGTCACGCCCTGGCTCAGGGACGGACAAAGGAAGGAGACCACACATGATTCATCCAATTGAAGTGCATTTATTTAAAGAAACTAAATTAGTCAGTTCATCAGTAATGTGTGTAGTGTGAACATGCATCAGTATATAAAGAAAGAACTGTTCAGAAGGGGCATAAAGCGAAACCCGCAGGTCCCCACCAACCCGTTCACGTATCTAACAGATATTCCCCACTCAGCGAGACACCCGCTGAGAAGCCAACTCTGGTTATTGGTAGCTCTATTATGAGACACGTGAATTTAGAGACCGAAGCCTCCACAGTCACATGCATTCCGGGGGCCAGAGCGGGCGACGTTGAAGCGCATCTTAAACTGCTGGCGAAAAATAAACACAAATACGGTAGGATTGTTATTCACGTCGGTGGTAATGATGTTCGTTTACGCCAATCAGAATGCACCAAACTTAATGTGGAGTCGGTGTGTAGTTATGCTAAAACAATGTCGGACACCGTAATCTTCTCTGGTCCCCTCCCCAATCTGATCAATGATGACATGTATGCATGTTATCATTTCAGCGCTGGTTGTCTTGGTGGTGCCCAGCAAACAATGTGGGCTTCGTAAATAATTGGACAGCCTTCTGGGGAAAACCTGGTCTGATTAAGAGAGACGGCATTCACCCTACTTTGAAAGGTGCAGATCTCATTTCGGCAAACATTTCAGGGCTTTGTGGACGTAATCCATGACAAACTGGAGTTGAGACCAGGAGGCAGAGTCGCAGTCTTACACGCTTCTCTGCGCTCTCTCCTAGGCAGTCACCCATAGGAATCCCGAACCCAATAAAATACCCAATATTAGCGGTGTGTGTGTCTGCCCAAGGACAATTTAAGGTAAAACCTAATAGAGGTGTCATACATAATAACCTAATAAAAGTAAATGTAACAACTACTACAGTGCAACAAAACAGGAAGATTAAATGTGGTCTCTTAAACATAAGATCTCTAGCATCTAAAGCAATATTGGTAAATTATTTAATATCAGATTATAATATTGATATATGCTGTCTCACTGAAACTTGGTTGAGACATGAAGAATATGTCAGCATAAATGAGGCCACTCCACCCAGCCATGTCAACACTCATATTGCTCGAGGCACGGGCCGAGGAGGTGGAGTTGCAGCAATCTTTGACTCAAGTTTACTTATCAATACTAAACCAAAATGTAATTATACCTCTTTTGAAAGCCTCGTTTTTAGTCTTACGCATCCAACCTGGAAAACTTTGCAGCCAATCTTATTTGTTACAGTGTATCGTGCACCAGGTCCTTATTCAGAATTCTTATCAGAATTCTCTGAGTTTTTATCAACTTTGGTTCTTAAAACAGACAAAGTAATTATCGTAGGTGACTTTAATATTCATGTTGACCATGATAAAAATAGCCTTACTGTTGCATTTAACTCTATATTAGATTCTGTTGGTTTCTGTCAGAGTGTAAATAAACCAACCCACTGTTATAATCACACTCTCGACCTTGTTCTGACTTATGGTATTGAAATTGAGCAACTATTAGTCGAACCGCATAATCCTGCTTTATCCGACCATTTCTTAGTAACTTTTGAAGTACTGTTACTAGACTACAAAGCATTAGTCAAAAGCTCTTGCAGCAGAAACCTATCCGTTAGTGCTATAGCCACATTTAAGGAAGAGATTCCACCAATACTTAACTCAATAGCATGTCTGCATGTAAGGGAGGAAACTTATACAAAATGTACACCACCCCAAATTGATCATGTTGTTGATAGTGCTATAGATGCGCTGCGAATAAAATTAGACTCTGTTGCTCCTTTGAAAAAGAAGAAAATAAAGCAACATAGATTAGCTCCATGGCATAATGCCGAAACCCGCAAAATAAAGCAAAAGTCTAGACAACTTGAAAGGATATGGCGTTCCACTAAACTTGAAGAATCTCGTTTAATTTGGCATATTACTCTCAATGAATATAAGAAAGCACTGCGTAAAGCGAGAGCAGCATACTACTGTTCATTAATAGATGAGAATAAGAATAATGCAAGATTTCTTTTCAGCACTGTAGCCAGGCTGACAGAGAGCCACAGCTCCATTGAGCCTTCTATTCCCATAGCACTCAGTAGTAATGATTTTATGTGCTTTTTTAACGATAAAATTGTTACTCTTAGAAACAAAATTAATGACCTCTTGCCTTCGACCAGTATAGTGTTATCAACAGCTCCCGGAATCGTAAGTTCTAATATTACACTAGATAGTAAACTAGAATGCTTTTCAGCCATTAACCTTGAACAATTACATTCAATGATTCTCTCTTCTAAACCATCAACGTGCATGTTAGACCCAATTCCAACTAAGCTGTTGAAGGAAGTTTTTCCATTAATTAGCACTTCT
Organism: Champsocephalus esox; assembly: GCA_036324585.1. NCBI lineage: Eukaryota > Metazoa > Chordata > Actinopteri > Perciformes > Channichthyidae > Champsocephalus > Champsocephalus esox. The sequence continues at coordinate 15,461,063 of CM070499.1, read as the reverse complement.
TTATTAAATATTATGAATATGTCTTTATTATCAGGCTATGTTCCACAATCATTCAAAGTAGCAGTGATAAAACCGCTTCTTAAAAAGCACAACCTCGATCCAGAGGTTTTAGCCAACTATAGACCTATTTCTAATCTTCCGTTCCTCTCAAAAATTCTTGAGAAAGCGGTCGCAAAACAGTTGTGTGATTACTTAAAAAACAATGATTTATTTGAAGATTTTCAGTCTGGCTTTAGAACACATCATAGCACAGAGACAGCTCTGGTTAAAGTCACAAATGATATTCTAATAGCCTCAGACAAGGGACTTGTCTCTATTCTTGTTTTGCTCGATCTCAGTGCTGCATTTGATACTATCGACCATGATATCCTATTGCAAAGACTAGAGCACTTGGTTGGCATACAGGGAACTGCTTTAGGCTGGTTTAGGTCCTATCTATCTGAACGCTCTCAGTTTGTACGTGTCAACGATGAATCTTCCACGCAAACCAAAGTTAGCCATGGAGTGCCACAGGGCTCAGTGCTCGGACCTATTTTGTTCACATTATATATGCTTCCGTTAGGCAATATTATAAGGAATCATTCTGTAAACTTTCATTGTTATGCGGATGATACTCAACTATATTTATCAATCAAGCCTGATGAAATTAATCATCTAAATAAAATTCAAGACTGCCTTAAGGACTTAAAAACGTGGATGACCTTAAACTTTTTGATGTTAAACACGACCAAAACTGAAGTTATTGTACTTGGCCCGAGGAATCTACGAAACAAATTATCTAAAGATATACTAACTATGGATGGCATTAATTTGGCCTCCAGTGAGACTGTAAGGAATCTTGGTGTTATATTTGATCAGGATTTATCCTTTAACACCCACATAAAATCAATTTCAAGGACCGCCTACTTCCATCTACGTAACATTGCAAAAATCAGGCATATCTTGTCTCAAAACGATGCAGAGAAACTAGTCCATGCATTTGTTACTTCGAGGCTGGATTATTGTAACTCTTTACTATCAGGGAGTACCAAGAAGTCAATCAAGTCGCTTCAGCTGATTCAAAATGCTGCGGCTCGTGTACTAACCAGAGTTAGGAAAAGGGACCACATTACTCCTGTTCTGGCTGCCTTACACTGGCTCCCTATAGAACACAGGATAGAATTTAAAATTCTTCTTCTCGCCTACAAAGCCCTTAATGGGCAGGCGCCATCTTACCTTAAAGAACTCATTATACCCTACTGTCCTACTAGGGCATTGCGTTCCAAGAATGCAGGGTTGTTGGTTGTTCCTAGAGTCTCTAAAAGTACAATGGGAGCCAGAGCCTTTTCTTATCAAGCTCCACATTTGTGGAATCAGCTTCCAGTTTGTGTTCGGGCGGCAGACACCCTATCCGTTTTTAAGAGTGCGCTTAAGACCTTCCTTTTTGATAAAGCTTATAGTTAGGGCTGATTAGATTCAGCCCCTAGTTTTGCTGATATAGGCTTAGTTTGTCGGGGGACATCTTACTTCTTCCTTCTCTCTGTCTATACCCGTGTACTCTCATGTTCCGATTAACCCAGCTTCCCCAAATGTCTTTCTTTTTGGGGTCTATATATGCTGGGATCCGGAGTGATGGATGATCCTGCGGTCTTGTGTCCTGGATCGCGAGCCCTGGATCTTGAGTCGTGGCTGTGGTCCTGGATCATAGGTCCTGGATGGATATCCTCGTGGATTCATCTTCCTATTATACACACATGCATTTCCAAGCATTTGGACTACCTATGTTGCAAATGTATTATCTTTTCAATTTACACACGGCATCTATTGCACGTCTGTCCGTCCTGGGAGAGGGATCCCTCCTCTGTTGCTCTCCCTGAGGTTTCTCCCATTTTTCCCTTTAAACTGGGTTTTCTTTGGAAGTTTTTCCTTGTACGATGTGAGGGTCTAAGGACAGAGGGTGTCGTATTGTCATACTGATATTCTGTACACACTGTGAAGACCACTGAGACAAATGTAACATTTGTGATATTGGGCTATATAAATAAACATTGATTGATTGATTGATTGACAACCAAACCAAGGTCCAGTAGAGCCAAGCAACCCAAGAGGAGAGAAAGACTGACTGCTCAGGCACCCATACTTGTAGCTGAGCAGTCAGCCCATATCAGGTGTCAGCAATCTCTCCTGATTTGGGGAGTGGCTAACCAGGGACCTGAGTCTAAGGCCTAGGGGCCATCACACCTCCCCCCTTAAGAATGAGGTAGCACCTCAGATCCTGAAACAAAACAAGAATATTAGACAACATTTTCTACCAATTCATAAATCTGAGTAACACGTCTCAGAGCACACACAAACTGCAGTATAAGCCCATCAAAAGTGATACTAGGCAAATAAGGAACTATGACAAAAAAGGACCTGAGGTGACTACCAACATTTGCACAAAACCCGCAATCATTACAGCCTAACCCCAGGAAAAGCAACTACTGCTGCTTAGTGGACGAAACAGGGAATGCCTGTACGGCCAACACTTCAAGAAGAATGGGACGAAGCTCCCCTTGTCTGCCCCATCTTACCCAAAGAGGTTACTGTAGCTCTCTTTCACATACTTCCGTGTTACAAATGTTGCACTCTGACCTTCTAGCCCAATTGACATTGCCACATGTTTTGCACTTCCAATCATGTACACTGAAGAGACCCCTGCTCTTCCCAGCCAGAGTTTTCCAAATATCTGTTCCTCCAGCTTTCATCATCTGTGCCCTCATGGGTTTCTTCCTGCCTCATCTGTAACAACTGCTTCTTCTAGCAAAGTTCATCATTCCACACTTATACGGACAAAACCAGTCCTCGCCTCTAACTTAAACTCTTTCCTGCAATGTTTATTTTGTTACCCCTGAATGGCTTTGCATGATCTGGCCAAACACGACCACCTGCCAGGTCATTTCCCAAAATGATGTCCACTCCAGTCACGGGCAACTCTGGACGAACACCAAACTCCACTTCTCTCTGGACCAAATCACAGGACAGAAAGAGTTTATGCTCAGGCACAGAAATGGATTGCAGACCAATCCCTTGAACTGGAACACAGCGCCCCATGTCTGAATCTGGGGGAAAAAGGCAAGATGGCCTCCCTCACCAAAGTATTCAAAGCGCCTGAGTCCCTCAAAATCCTGACTTGAACTTTCTTGTCACTCCCAACTAGGGTTACAAAACCGTCAGACATAAACGAAGCATAACCCGACTCAACCACCTCTGATATATCAATTGCCTTACCCTGCATTTGCAATGGAGCCAAGACTTCTGTTTCACCAACTCTGGGATTATGAACAGTTGTAGCCAAACCAACTAACTTCACACGAAAATTGTTGCTTTTCCCCTCTAGCAAAGGACATTCTTTTTTCCAATGACCCTGTTGATGGCAATACTTACACACATTTGCATTGCTTGTGCCATTAGGATGCTGTGCAAACTTTGGGGACAAATATCCTGCTTTCTGAGATTCATTCCTTTCATAACGCTCACGGTCGCCACTGCGCTCACCAAAGATGCGCCTGTGCGTCAACACATACTCATCAGCCAGTACTGCTACCTCCCTAGGACATGTGACTTTATGTTCATTAATATAGGTTGCAATGTTCTCAGAGACCGACTGTTTCAACTGCTCCAGAATGATTAAATCACATAACTGATCCAATGTTTTTACCCCAGAAGAAGAGTACCAGCGCTTGAAATGCAAGATCAATTCCCATGTAAATGTGTTTTGTTACCACTCTTTCGCCAGTCTCTAAAACGTTGGCGGTACGCTTCAGGCACCAACTCATAAGCCTTCAAAACAGACGATTTCACCGTATCATAATCTTTACAGGCATCAGAAGATAAAGCGGAGTAGGCTTCTTGTGCTTTACCTGTAAACACACACTGCAACATTAAAGTTCTGTCCTCATCAGGCCAGCCCCTTGAATCAGCAACACGCTCAAACAGACAAAAAAAAGTGTCTATATCATTTTCATTAAACTTTGGCAACAACAGTAAATTACTTGCAACATCAAAGCGTGAACTTACAAGTTCCTCATTCAATGCCGATGCAAACATTTTACCTGCCCTAATCAAAGCCAATTTTTGCAGTTCCAAATCCAGTTTAATTTGGTCTAACCTCAAAATCAACAATTGTTCCTGTTGTTCAAATGTCAAGCCAGACACATAATTAGTGACCATACTCTTACCTCCCCTGTCCATCCGTACCGCACAGTCTAGCAAATGAGCCTTTATAACACTTTTCAGGGTTTCCTTTGTTTGCTTGGAATCAAAATCAACAGAGTAATAATGAGCAATTTTCACCAACTGCTCCTTTGTACATTGCTCCAAACAACTCAGCCGAGGGACACTGAACAAAATCTTCCACAATGTTAGCCATATCAAACCACAAAAATCTAGCAACCTAGATAACCACATTGAGGTAACATAAACCAAACCTTTACACTATGCAACTAGTGGCAACAACAACTGGTGACTCCCCATGCTCAACTAACTCATTAGAGTATGTCCCTTATCTGACTAAACTCGTACCTAGTCTTCGTACAGATACTTGTGGCGGGTATTTATTCACTGAAACCCAGTGGCACTGGAAAGCAACTGTATACACAGCGACCCCGCGAGAAACCATGGACGTGATCCCGAGACAACTGCTCTAGCCACTTTCTCTGTCACACTAAACCCAACCCCCGACAAAAGACTCTCTATTAGAACCTGCTGCTTGGCCTCACAGAGGAGAACACCAGTCACATACCACACCAAACATTTAGCATATTTACCTCAAAGAAAACTGGCCCAAACTAGATTATAATAAAGCTCTCCAAAACAACTACATCCATGTGTGATACTCCAACCTAAATTAGTACAGAAAATGTATACCAACAAAATGTATGTTAACATTTGACTTTTGACTTTAGACGAGCCCCCATGTCACGCCCTGGCTCAGGGACTTACAAAGGAAGGAGACCACACATGATTCATCCAATTGAAGTGCATTTATTTAAAGAAACTAAATTAACTATGAAGTCAGTTAATCAGTAATGTGTGTAGTGTGAACATGCATCAGTATATAAAGAAAGAACAACCAAACCAAGGTCCAGTAGAGCCAAGTAACCCAAGAGGAGAGAAATACTGACTGCTCAGGCACCCATACTTGTAGCTGAGCAGTCAGCCCAAATCAGGTGTCAGCAATCTCTCCTGATTTGGGGAGTGGCTAACCAGGGACCTGAGTCTAAGGCCTAGGGGCCTTCACATATTAAAGGCAGAAAAAGACAGAAATGTATAATTCTTTCTATAGAAATGTTTCTTCTGCCCGTAACGTTTTTAAAACATAGTCGTTGTCCACGCCGGTTTCAGTTGGATTATTTGTCACAGTTGCTACGATAAGATCTGTCTCCTCCATTTTGTAGATATTTACGACTTTTGAATCCACATAAACACATCGGCAAAATCCGGCTTACTTTGAGCATGTGTTTTAACCCTCTGGGTATTTTCTCGAATTTTTGATGTTTTCTTAAATCCCCTTTTAAATGGATTTCTTCTAACATGGCACCCCATGTGTTCAATATCAAAATATTCAGGACAATCTCTGGTATTGCTATATATGCAAATTACTCACCTTAGAGCACTGTTTGATGAGATAAGTAGCTCAAAAGCTTAAAAAGTTACATCCGATTTTCGGAAAATCTTCAAAACTCTTGTGAAAACACAAATTTACTCGTGATCGAAATGTTTTGGTGTTTTAGATTTGGTTACCAACGTCTTAGGATCACAAAAGCAGTGAAATATTTGAATTACACTGTATATAAATGTGATTCATGTCAAAATGAAAAAAATGTAATTCGAATTTTGAGTAAAACAAGTGTTTATCACTCTACTTTCACCACAGCAGGGACTGAGATACATTAGGACTGAATAATGACTTCATATTACATACCAAGGTTCATGTGATGTGTAAAAATACAAATTGAGCATTCAACCTTTTTTTTCAACCAACAATTTATTATAAATATGTTTTTTTCAACCAACTATTTATATAAATATAAGAAACTGGAAAATGTAACTATTTACAATATTGAACATCAGAACTTTCAACCAACTATTCATTATAAATGTCAAGACAGTGTCAAGGTCTTTGTCTGTCTTCCAAGACAGTGGGTCTGGCTGCTATGTAGGTGGGGGTGATGGTGCATGGGCTGCTGTGTAGGTGGGGTGTACAAGTGCTCGTTTCCCTGCTGCTCTCTGGCCCGTCTACATCCTCTGGAGAGATGCCCCTCTTGCCCACACTTAAAGCAATGTCTGCAGGAGTCACCTATCTGAGCTTCCTGACACGCCCTACAACCCCAGGGCCGACTACGGCTGGGTGTGAACGTTTTCTCTGTCGGCCTAGCTTGTGTGGCATCCACTGTCTGTAACATCAACTTCTTAATTTCTAGAACCTCCACCCTGAGCGCTCCTATTGGGTCTGTCTCTGTCTTTGGTCCCTGACTTTTCTTACTCTTCCCCCCTGCTTCACGGTGAGTAACAGTGTCAACTGCTGAGGTGTCCGGTGGATACACCTCTGCCTGCACTTCACTGACTTTTGGGGGCTTGTTTATGACTGACTTTCTCAGTTTTATTTGTCTTTCTTGTTCTAAGTTTGCAGCCTCACTGATTCGCTCAATTAACACCTCATCTGTGACAGTACGGTCACTGAGATACGGCTTGAACTGGAACTTAACCGCATCACTGTAAAGACCAGTCTCTATGGAGCGGAGGAATTTTTTCTGAATTAGTGCTGGGCTAAACTGCTCACCTTCCTCACCTGCATCATCATCACTGGCTTTTCTCATTAGCTTCTCTTTCAGTTCTATTGCTCTGAATACGAAATTCTGCGCTGACTCCTTTGGATCTTGTGTCATGTTCATCAGGCGATGCAGTAGGTCGGAGGAGGAGTACACTTTGTAGTGACCCTTGAGTATGGTATTGAGGGTGTGCAGCGTCAGCTCTCGCTTTATTTCCAACATCTCCCGCAGATGAAGACCTGGGCTCACAGCACGTGTGACTGCTTCAATGATCTCCGCTTCTCCATGTCCTTTCCACTGTCCAGACTCGATCTGGTTGATGAAGCTTGTGTTGGTGTTACGGTTATCTGAGAGAACCCAAACGCAGGACACGGCAGTGTGTTATAAAGGTTTTATTTGGAGGAGACAATCCGGCTGGCGAGTATCCACTGGAGCGTAATCCATTGAAGAGTATCCTCCGGAGTTTTAATCCACTGGAACGTAATCCACTGAAGCGTAATCCTGGAGCACAAGAAGAACAGGTAAGAATATATTCAGGTGTAGCGAAAATAGTCACTATACTTTAAGAAGGCTGAGAAGGCTAAGAGTTTTACCACTGGGGTTTAACAACGATCTGGCGCTGACAGGTTGTCTCCGCTGATATACCATCCGTAATGGCTGATGGGAATCAGGTGTGTCGCAGAGGAGAGTGCTCAACTGTTTGCAGCTGGTGGAGATTTGAGCCGGGAGCCAGGAGTGACAGGCACCACGCCCACACAGACAGGGAAAGGGAAAACACACACACAAGGAAGGTGGCTGGAGAATGCAACCACCACAGTACCCCCCCTTAAGGGACGCCTCCAGGCGGTCTACCAGGTTTACCAGGTCTTCCAGGGTTATCCCGGTGGAAGTCCCGTATCAGAGATGCGCCCACGATGTCTCGCCGGGGAACCCAACACCTCTCCTCTAGACCATAGCCCTCCCAATCCACCAGATATTGGAATCCCCTTCCACAGCGACGAACATCCAACAATCGCCTGACGGTGTACGTTGGATGATTATTGATGACACTCACTGGAGGAGACAAAGGACTGCTGGCAACAGGTTTCAACAGAGATACATGAAATGTTGGATGAACCTTCATGTGTGAGGGAAGTTTGAGTTTGACTGCAGATGGATTAATAATGGAGTCGATGATGAAGGGGCCGACATACCGTGGGGTAAGTTTTTTGAACCGGGAGCCAGGAGTGACAGGCACCACGCCCACACAGACAGGGAAAGGGAAAACACACACACAAGGAAGGTGGCTGGAGAATGCAACCACCACAGTAGGACAATTTGTCCTTTTGCTTCACCAAATAGGACAGCACATGCTGCAGATACTGCTGATACGACTCTGCGGACACTTCATCCTCCTCGATTTAATCTAACGCCGTCTCCACCAACCTGTTGAGGGTGCGTCTTGTTTTGCTGGGAAACCCCCCAACAGGTGCGTTACACTTTGGATGCTCACACAGGGAAATTAGCTCCCTCTCCTCCAGCGTCAGCAGTATCCTGCTTACTTAATTAATTTGAAAGTGTTTTATTTTGTTCTGCAAAGAGCAAAAATATGTATATTCACACAGAAACATAATGAACATCTGCATCAACATCCAAACAATAATCATGTCTACCGAATATTGTGACATTAAACAAATCAATTATGTATCTCTTTTAACTTATTTATCTATTAACTATACACGAGCAGTCCCGGCTCTTTAGACAGGCTCATAGTTCTACTCTCCCGCCTCACGCTCGTTCAAGCTAACTAGGCCACCAGTGCTAACTACTGGCTAGCCATTTTCAATACGGTACGTTTGCTGAACAAGTAACATTCATAAACACTACTACATAAAGTCCAACCGGGATCATAAACTCACATAACATATTCACTCATCAATTACACAATTCCAACTCTCCATTCTTACCTGCAAAGAGCAAACATATGTATCTTATTATCACAGTTTGCCACACACACACACACACACACACACACACACCACACACACACACACACACACACACACACACACACACACACACACACACACACACACACACACACACACACACACACACACCACACACACACACACACACACACACACACACACACACACACACACCACACACACACACACACACACACACACACACACACACACACACACACACACACACACACACACACACACACAATAAACCAACCATTCCTTATCAGAAAACACACAGACAATTCTCACCACACTCTGAACATGAGCTTTACTAAATGCAAATCATGTTAACCATGTAATTACTAATAATGTAGGTATATCAACCCACTGATGGCTCTGTATGCCACACGGGCAATGTTCTTTAATTGGAAGAAAGCATTTCGTGTGACCTGGTTGACGTGAGGGTGGAGTCGAGGATGATGCCAAGGTTACGGATGTGAGTGGAGGGGTTGACAATGGAGCCATCGATGGTAAGAGAAAAATCTTGGGTTGAGCGGGTAAGTGAGTTTGGGCCAATGATTATAAGTTCCGATTTGTCACAGTTAAGTTTTAGAAAATTGTTTTGCATCCAAATGTTAATGTCAGTGAGGCAGGTGCTGAGCTGGGAGTGTGTGGTTGGAGAAATGTATTTTGTTGAGAGGTAGAGCTGTGTGTCATCAGCATAACAGTGGAACTGGAGTTGGTGTTGACGGAGGATTTGTCCAATTGGGAGGATGTAGATGATGAACAGAAGGGGACCAAGTACAGAACCCTGAGGGACGCCATGATTGACGGGGGCTGTGGGGGATTTGGAGTTGTTCATGGAGATTAATTTATGTCTGTCAGAGAGATAGGATTTAAACCAGGAGAGGGCAGTACCGGTAATGCCAATGGAAGACTGGAGGCGGTTGATGAGGATGGAATGGTTGATCGTATTGCAGTCCAGATGGGATTTGAGTATGAAATATTCCTAAACGCTTGGGGTGATGTCAGCGGAATCTCGGAGTGAATTTAACCGTTCTATAAGTGCTTATGGACGGCTAATATTTCACTGTGCATGTACTTTGGCCCAGTTCAACTTAAAATGGATTTTGTCCTGGAAATGCTTTTTTCCCCCTTTTTCTCATTTTGAAGAGACACACAGACCAGGGGTCGACAGGGGACCTATTCTGACCGTTCGAAGTGTGTCATATTTGGACTTCGATGTACACCTTTGTCCGGAATGTGCTTTTTTCCCCTTTATCTCATTTTGAAGAGATAAACCTTGTAGTACTTAACCAGGGGTAGACAGGGGACTTATGAGTGATGGATTTCGTACACATTTTCTTCCCCAGCCTCTCGGTTCTCCACACTGGCGCCTGGTTACGGGTCAGTTTGCGACTCATTTGCTGGGTGAGTACCATGAATTAATGCCTTGAATATGAGTGTCGGCCTGGTTCTTAGGGGCGCTCTACAACTCAGTGCTGAGATGGAATGGAGTCGGAGCCCCCCCTTCTCCCGGTAAATTGAATTTACCCAGTGGTGTTGAACGCAGATGGAGCCTCCCATCTAAAAAAATGCATACCTTTCAATCAATTTTAATCGATTTCAATCTGCTTGTATCTGGCTTGACTGATTGACTTCCAAGATGCCGTCCAAGATGACGCCAGAATTCCAGCTGTGTCACCTGAAATGCCGCGCTCTCCTGAGGCACTTGGTGTCAGGCACCTAGTCCACAATAAAAATGAACACAACATTCTCCTACGCATGGCAAATGGAAGAATTAACATTCGCTTGGAGCCCTGCTCTGTTGTTGTGTGTTCATACCATGGCACCAGGCTGGACCGACATCTTGATTGTGACCACTCGGAGCTCAGCCAACAAGAAGCAGACTTGTCCCTGCAAGAAGTGAAACACAAGATGGGGCTTACAATGCTGAAGGAGCTCCGGGAGATCGACCCCCCAGTACAAATGATAACACTGGATGTGGCTGGAAAACATCGCACTGGTGGCTCAAAAAGATGCCCTCAATAAAGAGGTGTTTTATCTAAGAAAGAAGCTGAAGCAGTGGAAGGCTTCCAGTGCCAAGAGGGACCTCTGTAGCTTGTTAGAGAGTCCACCAGCTGAAATAATTACAGTCCAGCAGCCAGAAAGGCCAGCTTCCTCCGGGAGAAGAGCCTCAGTCGCCACAGGCAGAAACACCACCCCCTTGGTTGAATTCTGCTGGCCTCAATCGAGAGACGCTGGTGATGAAGACTCTACGATGCGGTACACAACCCTTCCACCCAGCATGGAGGCGGTATTGACAAGAGTACCGGGACTACAGCACGGGGATCCATCCAGACACGGTTGTCAGACAATTCGCAGTCAAAGGTAAGCCATGCTTTTTCTATTATTTATGGGGGCGAGACTCTCCCCGTCTGGCTGTTCCTGAAAGACAAGTCAAAGATCGGTGCCAGGGTATATGACCTCAGAGAAACCAGCAACCTTGCCATCACAACTGTTGCGTTTTATCCAAATAATATACTGTAGCTTATTCAATACCTGATGGACTCGAAAATAAAAGCGATCAAAGTTGGTCTGATATGGCTAACATATTGCGGGAGTTGAAAGCTTGCCTGGTGCACCTGAATAGGGATGTGACAGTCCACCAGTTCCAGGTGAAGAGGCTTACGATGGATAGCCTGCCCAGCTATAGTGATCTTCAAAAGTGTATTATCTCTTCTGTATTATCTATTATCTTATCTCTGTCAAGCGCATCCCAGAGCTCTTCGATCGAATGGAGTGTTCCCCATCTTCAGACGCCCGGTACCTATTATATTTTCTCTGTTACGTCATCCATGTCGAGAAACACAAGACCGCCAAAACCTATGGATAACCTTAACGGGTTTTTTAGGCGGAGATTATAATTTACATGTTTTTACTATGTTCCATCTGAATTTATTATTAAAATAAAAACATCAATATTGATTCTGACACTTCTACATCCAACTCACAGATGTAACCTTGCTTTGAGAAAAAAGATTATTAATGTACACCTTTTTAGAAGTGAAGATAGTCATTTGTTGTGTTAATGGGAAAATTCGAGACTGAAACCTGAAAAACAGGCTAATAACACAATTAGCTTTCAAGCTATCAAGTCATGTTATTGTTACTAAATCAATATTAGGATAATCTCAAATGTGTACTGTCAGCCGTAGCCTGAAATATAAGTTGAATAGCAAATAGCATGTGTTATGTCCACACTCTTGTGAAACCAGGTGCCAGTAAGTTCAGAGGAGCAATGTTCTTCCTTGCAGTTTGTGTTAATGTTGCCATCCTGTTGGATTCAGAGGATTATGCATTTTTCAGCTTCTATTTGATTTACTTTTCCTTGAGTTCACTTCTCATGCCATACAGACAGAAGCTTGTACCCCAAACGTGACGTTCTGTCGTTTAAAATGTGTAACATCATTGCGTGTTTAGTATGCTAAATAGGAAAAACAGCTCCTTCCAAAGAGATTTACACACACATATTGATACTTGGAAAAAACGAACTAACCATTTGTATGTCATCTTATATTGATAGTCACATACAAATGTTTGGTTGGCAATGCTATCAGAATGCAACAATTCTAAACATTTTAACTTCAGTGGAAAGTAACAGTTGTGTTCCATTTGGTGGAATCCAGCACTGGAATTCACATGATGTCTTTCAGATGAGACACAATTTATGTTAAGTTTCACTTGCCAGCTGGGATTTGGTGTAGGAGCACATAGGAGTCCCACAAATTGTGTTTACACTTAACAAAAAAAGTTCTCAACTTTTAAACACAACTTTTATGGAGATTCTTTCTCCCAAATGAGCTGAAATTAATTGAAATTAGGCCTGCTTTCTCCTCCTCCACTTTGAATACATTTGACTGATAGCAGCTCTTATACCCCACAAAACAATAATGTTCTGATAAACAATAAACAGTGTAGTTACTAGAGCAAATTGTTCCAACATCCGGTTTTGCTGCAATAGATCATGTGTGGTCTTGCAGATTCACACATTCACAACAAAACCTCTGCATGTGTTAATGAGCATTATGCATATCTTTGTAGTTTACTGTACCGATGCAAACTGAGTTGCAGTAAATGTATTGCGGTGACCTGCTTGGAATGAACTAAAATGACTTATGAGTTTAACTGAACAGATGTTGTTGGATGTCTTTAATACAGAAGTGTCTTTAATACAGAAGTTAAATAGTCTTACATTTCTCAAAGGAATCACTTTTTTTTTCATTTATAGTTAATATTATTCATAACTTCAGATTTATAGACACTCAATTCAATGCACTCATGTATATAATGATGTAATGGAAAGCACTGCAGACTCCAACAGCCATGTGTTATGAATCTGGATTATACATGCTTCAGGAATTTACACAATCTATTATTACACTTAGATATTTAAAAGCAGCAAAAACAAATCTTTGACACGCCTACATTCCATTTAGATGCTTATGTTAGCCAGATAATCCCACATACTGGCATGCAATTATACTGCAGTTTGTATGTTGTGAGAGCTCTTATATATTTTTCCCTAGAGGCATATGATACTGTAAACATGATAAATTCAGTCAGTTTAGTAGGCACCATACAAACAATATTTCATAACGCAACATTTTTCAAACATAGCGATGTGATTATTTTTAAATATCTGAGGATTTGCATGTTCTTGCATGAAAGGGAGAGTTAGTATCCTTAAAGAAAATGTCTGTTGCATGGATACAAGGTTTGAGCTGAACAACTTAAAAAAAACCGCCCAAGGCTACATGTGTTTTTTTTGCTGCCCTCTCTTTTGTGTTTGTTTTGACGTGTTTGCATTACATGTGTGGGTTTCCTGTATTTATTTATACCCCACCCCCGTGTGTTTGTGTGTACAAACTTGTGCTTTAATCTAATTGTATTGACACTGTTGCGTTACCTGCTGGATTATAATGTGGGATGATCTTTTTCTGCCCCTCAGCTCAAGGTGCAGCCAGAGATATAGGCCTGTGACAAACAGCCACGTTTTCGAGATACCGCTCCCGGAGTTAGGACAAAACACAACTTTTTCCTCATCTCTAAGGCCTCCCATACATTAAATGGATTGTTGTATACAAATATTCTACTGCAAAAGTGGTGAAATTGATATATAAAGTTATACACCCCAAACTAAAAATAAAGCCTGGCCATCTGGGGGTTGAGGCATATAAACTCATGTAGATTCACAATGGAAGGTCTGATAGGTTTAGAACTTGGCATACATGAGGTCAGGACATCCCTCTGCATTATAGAGAAGAATTAATGTCAATATCTTACTGTAAATTGGAGATAGTCATTTGAACACATACCTACAATAGGCGGAAATGTAAATCTATATAGAATGTTCTCTTTACTTTGTAGTGACTCTGACATGGATTGCCATAGAAACACATATGAGGGCTTGTTGGAAAGGTGTGTTACTACTGAATCCAGCAATAATAATTGTGTAAAGGTAGCTTACATACTCTGAGTTATGTCACTAAACGTATAAGGTGTCGCACATGGGGAAAATATGAAATAGTCCTAATTAAATCTATAGTATCCCTTAGCAAAAAAATCTATAACATCCTATAGAATCCTATAGAATCTTGTAGAAATCTATAGCATGTTATAGAACATAGTCGTATTTGTAAGCCATGCTAAAGCATTCTATAGAATACTATAGACATCTCTAGATCATTCTGTAGAATACTATAAATGTGTACCTTTCTATAAACTTCTATAATTAAAACTATAACAATCTAAAGAATTATATAGGACAGAACCGACTCATGACATATCTGTAGAAATCTATAGCATTCAAAGAAAACATGCATGACATTTTCTCTCTGATGCAACCTATACTAAATTATATAGAATTCTATAGAATTCTATAAAACTCGTCTTTAAATTGGAATAGAGAAAATCATAGTAATCTACATCATTTTGTGGAACTGAGCTGCTTTGCAAAAGCTGTATGGGTCCCTTTGAAATATTTACAACTGTATACTGGATTATGTGCCCAATTACATTATGTAACCCATACATAACCATATACAACCATACAACATATTGGAATGGAACTCTAAACTGAATGAATGTCACTGTCCTTGTATTCTGATTTAAATGCTCCAGAATTTCTGTGACTGCATCTGTATGTATACATTGATCACTTATGTTATGTAACTAATTATGTTACAACTGGAGATTAAAGCTAAGTGACATAACAATATCTATTGTTAGTGTGAGTCTGTTATAAACAACTCATTGGAGTCTGCAGTACTCTACTCTGTTTTGCAGTCTATTATACACTGTAAAAAAAGATCGTAATTTTACAGGAAATAACTGTAAATGTTTATAGTAATTATCATGTTTTTTTAAATAACTTGCAAAATCCTGTAAAATGGCAGATATTAAAGGTTGGGTAGGTACGTTTCAGAAACCTGCTCGAGATACACTTTTTGTTATATTCCATGGAATGCTCTTAACATCCCGATAGCAATGAATATCTGAAGTGCTTTGACAAAAAATCCATGAAAAAATGTCATCTGTAGAAGCCGTAATGTAACTGTAAAAAGTAGCCGGCCCGGCTAAACGGATTGGATGGCCTACCTGCCTGTCAGCCTTCCATCGGGGCACAAACTTATCTCGTGCCCTCATTGGTCATGTGCGCGTTCATGTGTGTTGGAGGAGGGGCTCTATAAGGAAGTGGCAGATTGTCTCCGGTTGTGTATTTTCTAGGGCTGTCAAGTTAACGCGTTAATAAAAAAAAATTAACGCCACAAATTATTTTAACGGGATTAACGCATGTGTATTTTTTTTCCTCGGCCGCCCCGTAGTTTCAGAGCGCATCGAGTTTAAAATACCATCTACAAGCTGATGCTGACAGCCCCGCTCCTGCCGCCCGCTTGTGGCAGACCACACTTCCACGCTCACCGGCAGGCACCGACTGGCCATCGGGAGGACCGGGAGGGTGTGTGTATGTGTGGCCCGAGCGAGAGAGAGACCTTACGTGCATTGTTGTTGTTAGCATCTGGTGCTAGCTAGCTGCGCTAACGGATATAAGGAGCTGTTTAAATGAAAGCAGAGGAGCGACATTTCGCCACAACTGCGCCGAGCACTTGACTTTATGCAGGAAGCCAGACAGGGGGACATTGTACGAAAAGTCAGCACACTCAGCAACACGGATAGTGCAACATGATTGCAGCATCCAGGTAGCTCCCGTTCGAGCATATGCCTTGAGTTGCACATAGCTCCAACGATCCATCACTCTCTCACACACACACACACACTCACACACACACACAATTTGTATTGTATTTATTGTATGAGAGGTTCCAGATTGAATTGAGGAGTAATGTTGTGTTTAATATTCACGAGAATATTTGTCATTGTTCAAATGATAATAAACATTAGCATAAAGCATATTTGTCCACTCATATGTTGATAAGAGTATTAAAAACTTGAAAAATATTCCTCTAAGGTACATTTAGTACAGATACAAAAATGTGCGATTAATCGCGATTAACTATGGACAATCATGCATCGACTGACAGCCCTAGTATTTTCAAATTCTCGCAATCTCGAGCCGGTTTTTCAAACTTACCTTTAACTATAAATTAACAACCCAAAACATTATTTTCATTATTTTGACAATAACCACAAATAACGTTTATTTCCTTTTTTCTACAGTAAATTTACTATAAAATATTTACAGTATTTTTGCACTTTCAGAAAATAAATGCAGATGTACGTAAAATAAAAAGTTTTATCTGTAATTAAATATGTAACCCGTAATATAAAAGTGTATTAATATTATAAGACTTTAAGAATGTTAAGGTAATTTTAAGGTAATCATAAAACTGTAAAAAAAAAGCGTCAAATAAAAAAAACGTAAAATGTAATTAAAACCTTTTTACAAAAATAATTTTCTCAATATTCGATTGAATCCACCACAAACACAAAATATCCAATGTTGAAACAAAAGTAAATAAATATGTTCTCATTAACATCTACAGTTGACAATATCATTAAAAAAAAATATATAGAAAGTGGAGACATTTCTGCAGGGAGGACCAAGGTTTAAAACACACACTGTTATTTACTCAACAAGTCACAGTTATCCTTGTTTTATTTATGTTGCTGTTTTTTTCCCCCCATTGGTCAATATATATTAGTTTTACAGTATAATGTATGGTTTTCGGATTCTGGCCGACAGCCCGAGCTACGGCACTTGAAATAGAATTCAGCCAAAACACGGCAGACAAGTCAGGCATGTTTGGAATGAGTCCACAACACTCCTGGGGCCTATACTACGAACCTGGTTCAACCTAACCTGGATATGTTTGAGTTAGCCGGTTGGCCTAATCCAAAACATATGCGCTCTCGCTAAACTGTACTACGACGCTGGTTATCAAGTGGATCGCTCAAGCCAGCAGTTTCCTCTAGTCAGGTGCGCGTTCACATGAAAGGGGTGGTATTTGGAGCATTCGACCAATCACAAACATGGAGAAGCGCACTGACAGTGCAGCGTCATACTTCCTGAATGAAAAGTGAACTTTAATACTAGTCAAAAATGAAGAAGTTAAACTTTAAACATCCATGACTTAAACACTTTATCCAGGATAAAAGCCACATAGCTGCACCTGCAAGGTGAATACAGCTGGCAAAAGAAAAAGTGTTTGAATGCGTACATTAACAGGTTTATGATAGCATTGCCCCGTCTAAAACACGATCTGACTTTAATTACATTTGTCTCGAGTGTTTCGTCAACTTAATGTGTTGCTTAAAATAATACTTCTGCATACAGTATGTGACACTGTGAGTGTTGCACGGCCAGATACGGCTCAGCTGACTCAGATAAGGAGATATATGATACATTATGAAGTCATATGCCGCGGACTGTACTTAATGTACTCTGATCCGGTTACTTATGTTGTGGCCGATATTTAAGTAAGCTTTCTTAACGCTAATGTTATAATAGTCAGATTGCTCTGAAGATGGGAGGTGATATTCTATTAATGTTCACGTTCACTCAGTCGGTGATTTTTGCCGGCCGTCTTTCCTGCGACGGCAGTTTTTCTGTATTTCCTTTCTCCTGTAATATGACTTGATCGCTTTAAACTCCGCACACTGAGCTCTGATTGGTCAGCAGGCGGTGCTTTCACTGAGTTGAGCTCTTAGCCTGCAACCTAACCTGGTCTCGACCAGGTTAGCTGCTTAGCATATATTACCATGGAGATCTAGCCTGCTAAAAAGAGAACCAGCTTCGGATGACTGGAAAGCCGGAGTTTTCCCTGAATTTAGCCGGCTAAGCAAAAATCCTGCTTCGCAGTATACCCCCCTGATTGGTTAATGTAAACGTAATCGAAGAAACCTGCCAATGAGAACTGTCCGTGCCTGTCGTTCACATTTGAAACTTCCACGTCAGTTTGAGCGGGTCTCCTCCTGCGAGCTACAGCTGTCTGTATGTCTGCTGCAGGAGTTTATGGATTAATATTGGGATCGTTTTACACGTTAAATATGAGCATCGGGACGTCAACAAAGAACAGAAGACTTGAGATCTGGTGAGTCCTGCAACTGTAATGGAGTTACTGTAATATGTATTTAGATAATCCTTAGTTTGTGAATGTTTTATTTTTTATGTAAGGTTACGTTTCTTCTTCTAGTTAGCTGAGTTTCTTCCCGTTAAGTTGGTATTCATCATTAATAGGTTGTTAAATGTTAAGAAGCCCTGAGATGCTGTTTCTTGATAGATGTTGCGCCCGGGAAACCGGACTTAACAGGTGGCTGCTAACGTTAGCTTACAGTTTACAGCTTATTGCAGTGCTGCCGCGCCACCCTCTCGTCTCCAACACGGGAGAATTACACATAAACATGCAGCGGGGTGTCACAATGTTGTCGCCAAGTTTAATGTAAAGTTTCACAGCTTTCTTACAGCGGAATCTAGTTTGTTAATGTTCAGTAACAGCTAGCATAACATAAACAGCTAACCGCTAACGTTTGGCTAACTTGCTAGTTAGCTCTGCTCTATATATTACAAGCTAACATGACTAGCTAATGTCACACTGTGTGAACTAAAATAGTTTGTGTATTACTACATCATACACGCTAGGTCCAAATCACTGCTAACATTTATTATTTTTGAAAATGTATAGTAAAGAAACACTCAGCCATGCATAACATAACATAGCAAAAATAATACGGGTAATGTTTGACCCATGTTGTGCCTTAGAAGTGTAGTGATACAAACATGATTTTTATTCAAAAAGTAAGAAAGGGAAAAATACAAATTGGTGTTGATCCAAAACAGGTTAATTGAGGAATACCTGGAATCCTGAATGGTTAAAGTAATTTATTGCAAATGTATTTACAATTAAAACTAATTTGGGTCACTTTTGACACATGTTGGTTGTATGTTGTGTAACAAAGGGTTAACATGACGGCTGTGATGTTCACTCTTTTGACAGAGCACCAGTGGACAGCGAGGACTATGGAAGAGAAGATGTGATGGCTTTGTGTGGAAAGCTGCTGAAGCCAGCCTGTGTCCCTCATCAGTCTCTCCAGGCAGCACCCAGCTATTCTTCCATCTTGCAGATGAAAAGACTTTGATATGTGAGTAATAACTAACTTGTGTCTAACATAGTATTGCATGTGGTTTAGTAAAGTATTTACAAATACCCCACATTGTACAAGTACAGGAAAATCAGACCTTGTTCAACAAAGATCATAAGACAATTGTTTTGTCTTTGAGGTACAGCTGCAGCAGAGAGTTTGAGTTTGAAGAAAGCACTAACATTTTATTTAGTGTTGTTTAATCAATCAATATTTACTGGTCTTGAATTTCCTCACTGGATTACAAAATGCTCGAATGTTATTGTAGAGGGACATTATGCAGATGTAATCACCTGAAGATGAAAATATAGATTCATCGATATGTACCATTTTAAGGAAATAGACAGTTGGTGGTATTGACCAAAGCTCCGCAGCTGTAGCTAGGCGCTGCTAATGAAAACTCAAGTGCTCAATTTGTTGGTTTGTCTTTATTAAGAATTGAGCAAGCATATCTTCCTCTTTGAAATCCCAGTTGTACTTCGCTAACACGTAGTGCCTGGGAGGGTGTGTTTGATTGTCCCCCCCTTACCTCACTTATGGACTAGGTCATGTTAGACAAGCAATCCAGTGGTTAGTTTTAGGGTCACCTCCATTGTTTTATTTTTTTATTTATTCACTTTAAGAGAAAGGGATTTCAGAAACAAGTCTCACAAGTTTGGCTCGAGGTAAAATTAACAAAAGCTAACTGTTGTTGGACTATATTCCCCCCTTCTAAACTTATAAAATAATTAATGCCCTGATAATAACATCCATCATTATGGTTTACTAATAGTTATCACTTCACTTCCTCCTCCAGCACCTGGACACAGCAGGAACCTATGTCAGGATCCTGTTTGTGGACTTCAGCTCTGCCTTCAACACAACCCTCTGGCTGGAGGCTGCGCACCATCAGGACCAAAACCTCTCTACATCAGGACCAGAACCTCTCTCCATCAGGACCAAAACCTCTCGTCATCAGGACCAAAACCTCTCGTCATCAGGACCAGAACCTCTCTCCATCAGGACCAGAACCTCTCGGCACCTCAACAAGGTCCGCCCCCCCCCACTGACACTTTACCTCAGTCTACAGTAGCGCAGAATGGACAGAGAAAACATGATTGGGCCTCAAGTTTTTTGCAGCCAATATACATTATCCTACAAACTTGGGATAGGAGGGTGAGTGAATAAGTTATCCATTGGTTGGAACCTACATCCCCATTGTTAGACGTACTAAATCCTGCACACTGCTCCTTCAAATTGACAATGTGAACATATGTCGCCATTTTGCAATTTCTGTTATTTTCAGTTGAGAATGTTTCAAAGTAATCTTAAAAAATTCAACTTACTTTTTGTTTCTACTGTTTATAAGTATGATGTTTAAATATGAAATGCTTTATTCATTAGTTGTACTATAATTCTACAAATATTTTTATATTTGAAGTTTTCAGAGTAATTGTTTCCTACAGAACATTTTGTGATGTCATTTTGTTGAACCTGTTTGATTGGAAAATGTTAGAAAGCTGTAAAATAACAGTATTCTCCCTGTAGAACTTTAGTTTCTGTATTTATTTTAGTGTTTTGATCATACAAATCTAAAGAAAATGTAAAAAACTGTTTTTCTCATCAGAACTTTATTTAAGGTATTTTAATGTAACATTTTAAGACAATGGCTTTTGAAAAGAGAGGAAGGTTTCCTCTAAAATATGTAAGGACAATTTCTGTATACTAATTGCTTTTGCACTTTATTTCAGTTAAAGTATTTTTACTTTAATTTTATGGTTTTTGTTTGGCCGCTGCTGCCAGTCATTTGACCGTTTTTTTACGGGTTTTTTGCCCGTAGAAGTTTTAGTGCTGTACTTTTATTAAAGGTCATTGACTGTAAAAAGAGCAGATACATCTGTACAATTCTGTAAAACCTTTAAGGACAATTCCTGTAAATTAATGTTATAAGTTCTGCAGAACAATTTTATAGAAAACAATAGCAATTTTCTATTGGATTCTATAAATTATTTGGTGGAATCTATTGTAAAATTCATAGGTGAATTATATAGAATATTTACCAATATCCTGCAGTATATTCTACAGAAACATCAATAGATTTTTCAATAGATTATTTTGCAGAATCTATAGTAACATCTATAGATAAATTCTATAGAATATCTGCAAACATTCTATAGTATTCTTCAAAGAATTCTATAGAAATGTCCACAGATTCTATAGAATATAGGTCACAAATTCTATAGTATTCTACAGAATGGTATTCTACAGAACAGTTCTATAGAAAGCATCCGTGGGAGTCTATAGATTATTTTCTACAAAAAAAACATCTAAACAGTATATATTTTCTATACTATAGTATTCTATAGATTATTTCCCAGAATCTATAGTAAAACACGTAGGCAATGTCTATCGTATGTCCGCAAACATCCTGTAGTATTCTACAAACATTTTCTATAGAATTCGTCCATAGATTTTTCTATAGTATTCTATAGATTTTTTTGCTAAGGGATCACCAATTAGTTTTATTTTGACTTCACTTATCAGGGGTGGAAAATATTAACAAATGATCTTGAGTAGAAGTCCCTAAAAGGTATGACAACTTGAGAATTGTTAATAATAATAATAATAATAATAATAACCCATAATTATTATTCTTTTAAGTAAAATATTGCAACTTCAACATTAGTGCAGAGAAAAGGCAGGTCTAAAATGCAATATAACTACTAACGAAGTAGTAGTTGGACATCAGCTCGTTGCGGGCGATGTTGGTGGTCAGAAACTGATCCACTAATAACTGCAACACCTTGATTGTACTCTCAAGAGGACCATAAGGATACTCATCCACTTCCTGATAGGGCAGAACGAGATGTTACTCCCGGTCGCTCTCGCAGTACGCGCACAAAACCTCCGGCCACGTCATGCCGTCGATAAAATACAGAGTGGAGTCGACGCTGTCTTTGAGGTCGGCGGGGGCAAACGTGGTGTTGGAGGTGTCTTCTTCACGTAGGATGACCTTCAAGAGGGCAATATGTGTCTCTGCTCACATTGTTTATCGACGGCCCAGCAACTCAAGCTCATAAAAGCAAGTCATTCAGCTCTGTAGAGAATCAAGAAGTTATACTACAGTATTTGACTCCATCAGCTTTATCTGCATCTCTTTGCCTACGTGGGTTTCTTCACAAACTGACAGGTAAATCATTGCAAATATTTTTGGACTGTGTAAAGATGGGACCTTGTCAAATAAATGGCTAATTAGCTAACTGTAAAGTGACTTAGCTTGATGTTTCATTAATGTAACAGAGCCTGTCCAGTAGCCTATATTCACAATACACTGTTTCTCCCAGCTTAATTAGTATCACTGGTAACTGTACAAATTCTGAAGTGTATCTTTTTTTTCAATTTTACCAGAATGGAGAGTGATGTACAAACAGTGGATCCAAATCGTTGGATCATCTGTGGTAAAAATTTTGAAAAAGGGAAGAAACAAGATCCATATGTCAAAAATCCCACAGCAGAAGGCCTCCAACGTATACTAAATTTTGCTCAACAGAGAGATGATGATGTTCATAAAACTCTCTCCATATACAGATGATATACTTTCGTTTAAAATAAAGGTATCATATATATCATCAATCGTGCAAACTACTCCAGTAAGACCAATATCGGTGAGAAACAAGTTGCAAATGTTGAAAGTGAGAGCATACCTGCATCAGTCTCTTCAAGAAGAGGTTGATACATTATCGTTTGACATACGAAGAGATTGTTTCATTTGTGGCAGGGCCAGATCAAGACCAGAACCTCTGACAGCCATTATGACTGGTACAGGTAAGAGTACCCGAGACAAGGTCCTTCATGCAGCATCAGAAAGGTTTGATGAAGTTGTACATCTTCGGCTGCTCTCATATCCGGATCTCTTTGCATATCAAATAAAGTTTTATTTATATAGCACATTTATAAACGATTTTTGGTCGAGCCAAAGTGCTGTACATATAATAAAAATAGCCTACAGTAGAGACACTTTACAGCAAATACAACAGCACATATTGTTCAGAATATCAGTATGTGTTACGGTGTGTGTAGGAAGCAGGACCCAAATGCAGATTTAAAGTGTCAAAAATAACTCCTTTATGTCAAGGCTAAACTCTTCACAAAGACAGAACAGAACACTCACCGAAGACCACGTCAAAACACAAGACGAACCAACACTCAACACTGGGAGACAGGGGAATTTAAACACAGGGTAACTAGACACAGGTGGGAACAATCAGGAAATTAGACGCACCAGGGAAACTAACGACAGGAGGAAAAACACAGGGAAAAGGACCAGACAATATACCAAGAGGAAAACATGACGGGGAGAACAGCAAAACACCCAAACCAAGACATAGAAAATGTGACAAAACAATAATCGTAACAGTATGAGAAAAACGACACCCTCTATCCCAACCCAGTCTCACAGCAGTTCGTGTTCACCAACACGATTTTTAATCTATTGATTCGTGTTCACCAACACGATTTGCCCCTTTTTTTCGTGTTGCACAGCACGATTTTAAAAGCAATGTATTTCTACTGGTAATGTGTTTCGTGCCTGAAGGCTGCAGCACGTCTTTTTCTACGGTCGGGTCGAGGAAGACCGGAAGCTGTGTGGTTCATAAAAACACGTTCTTACTCAATATCAAGCCACAGTTATTGCTTTTATTTTAAATCGTATCATTTCTGACTTTTGTTACCGTCTGTGAGGAAAATAAATGGGGCTCAGAGCCACAGGATACTGAAATCTGTATTTTTTAAATCTTTTTTTCCTTCTAATTTGTTATTCTTTTCAAAATAACACACTTTTATTTGCTCACCAATAACACGCAATTATCCTTGCTTTTATTTCTTGGTTTAATTCCATAATCTCTGGCTTTTTTTGGCATCCGTCAGGAACTGAATTTCAAAATAAATATAACCGGAAACAGACGTAGGCATTTCGAGCGATTACCCAAGATCCTCAGCTATGGTTTTAAGCTCGCTGATTGGATGTCTTAGCCGCAATGCATGCTGGGATTTGGTGTTTATATTATATGAAATCCGGAAAACATTTTAAAAGAATAAAATAATACTTAATTCCGAGTGCTCTTGATTTTCTCGTTGAAAGTCATCACATAACGGCATTGTAATACACGGTTCGGCTACATTACATTTTACAGATCTGCCGTAGTTCTTTATTTAGAGAGCCCTGATGAGAAGACCTTTGGAAAAACTGGAAGAACTGCCGCCGAAACGGAATACTTGACGTGGATCATAAATATATCAACAATTAAACAACATCTTCAATTTCTCTTCACACAATACGTCTCCTTGCAGTATCAACACTAATTCGGCTGACTTTTACATTTGATCTAATTCATAGATAGGTTATATTTACACCATGACGGTGCACAGCTGATAGAAAAGGACTGTAGTTTTTAAAGATATTACTGATTTTCTTTGAATGTAAGAATGTAAATACTGAGTCTGAAATAGTATAGCAATATGCTGTAAAATGATGTGAAAGCATGCATAAAACTATACATCTTCAGATGTTGTACATACACACTAATAATACAAAGTTGTTATGGCTGTGTGTACCTTGTGTGCACCTCCTAGTGGTTAAAGCACGTTATTTAATTATTGTTTTTATGTGTTATATTTGATTTCAAAAATATTAAGAGTACATACTCTCATAGGGGGAAAGTATAAATATAGAAATATAGAATATAAAAATCAAGAAGATACTATAAGTGATCTCTACAATAAAACAGTTTAGTGCAGGATGTACAAATATATTAATAGGAGGAGGTGCAAAACAGAAAAACGGATTAACCTTTATTTAAACATTAAATAACAGATTAAGGTCTTTGGGGGTATCTATCTACAGATAAATATTAAGCCTGACAAAGTACTTAACGTATAATATATTGCTTTCCTGCAATGTTAACTATGTTGAAGCACTTATTTTAACTGATATTATACACATTAATTATACTCTTATGTATGTAGATAGAATAAGAAATGTGCAGAATATGACAGTTTAATGGTGGAGGTACACACATATTGATAGATGTCTTGTAATGCACTGTTGAGGAACCTGTGACCCAAGTTTTTCATTCATTGCATAACTACACCGTAGTTGTGTATGATATGTCAATAAACCTTTGAAAATCTTGAAAGGGATGTGCAAAATAGCCAAAATATACAGTCTTTAATGAACTATTAGTAGAGAATAACGAGTAATGAATATACTTTATTACTTTTTTCCATTCATGTCAATTGCAGATACATGTTTAGTCTTCTCAAGCACCAACTATCAAATATCTCTCCTGATTGTTGGCACTTGACAATCACCTTACCTGAATTTTACTCAGGTGTAACTAAAGTCTGATTTAAGGGTTGTTTATATTTCACATAATTAATCAGAATCTGCAAAGTAACTCAAATAAATTCAGTGGAGTAAAAATACCAGGTTAACCTCTGAATTGTAGTGGAGTAGAATTACAAAGTAGCAATGAGCTGTCATGAGGGTATATATTAATGCTGCGCATTATGGACACAAGCGATTTTCACCCATTTATGAATTATATGTTTTACATTTGATAACACCAATGTGTTTAATACTGGCAACTTCTAATTGTGGGAAAAAACGAAAACGTTCAGTAGAGACGTCCCATAGAACATTTTGCGAAACACAATAGACAGCATGTGTAGTTCTGGGGGGTGTTCGATTTCAGTTTTGGATAGGCTGACGTGGTTTCGTTCCCTTTCACACAGCTGTTTGACGCTCTGCGTAACCTTACAGGGACTGTAGTCCTAAACGATAGCTGGGGATTATGGGTAGTGTAGTGTCTTCGGCCATCCTAAACTCAGAAATGTTGACAATCGCAATGATGCTCGAAATGTCCCTTATAGGCCTACGTCTGTTTCCGGTTATTTTTATTTTGAAATTCAGTTCCTGACAGACGCCAAAAAAGCCCGAGATTATGGAATTAAACCAATAAATAAAAGCAAGGATAATTGTGTGTTATTGGTGAGTAAATAACAGTGTGTTATTTTGAAAAGAATAACAAATTAGAAGGAAAAAATATTTAAAAATACAGATTTCAGTATCCTGAGGCTCTGAGCCCCATTTATTTTCCTCACAGACGGCAACAAAAGTCCAAAATTATACGATTTAAAATAAAAGCAATAATTGTGGCTTGATATTGAGTAAGAACATGTTTTTATGAACCACACAGCTTCCGGTCTCCCACGACCCGACCGGAGAAAAATACGTGCTGCAGGCAGTAGAAATACATTGCTTTTAAAATCGTGCTGTGCAACACGAAAAAAAGGGGCAAATCGTGTTGGTGAACACGAATCAATAGATTAAAAATCGTGTTGGTGAACACGAAATGCCGTGAGACTGGGTTGTCTATCCATATGATGCCAAATATCATCGAAGCTGCCTTAAACACTATATCTCTAAACTAAATATAGCAGCTGCCAGACGAAAAAAAGAATCAGAACAGCAGACCAGTATCTATGACAAAGCTTTTATTAAGCTCACTGAACTCATTGACAAAACTGTTTTCTTAAAAGAAATGAAAGTGATGACCCTCAACTACTTGGCTGGGAGGTTTGATGACATACTGAAGACACTGAGGTCTGGGGAAGAAGATGAGACGGTCCAACACACTAAATACAGCTCCTGGAAACTGAAGGAAAAGCTCTTACTGCATTACAAGCACAAGCTGGTATTTGTAGAATGAGCTGGAAAGTCTGATTTGGTATGCTCTGAAAGTGTGCCCATGGGATTAGCAATGAGAGCTGTACAACTTGAAGACAAGCCAGAAGAGACAACAGCTTCTACAGCAGACTGTGAGACACAACAGTGAGCCTTGTCTTGTTACAACAAAGGCTGCAAGGTTTGAGATTTAAATTATAATGGGATTGATCCCTCATTTTTGAAACTATGGCATCAAGTCCTCATTATTTGTGTGCCATCTGTTGATGGTTTGAATGGCATCAAGTACAAAATAAATATATATATAGTCGTGTACTTCTTAAAGCAAACAGATATTGTTCTAAACTGTAATAAAGTAAACTGGTATTATCTTGAACTGTATTGAAGTAAACATGTATTATTTGGGACTGTTTTAAAGTAATCCTATATATATATATATATATATATATAAACCTTCTTACTTACACTCCATGACTCAGACACCCTGCCACACACACATACACTCCCTGACCCATAATATCAACACACACACACTTCCTCTCACCCTGCCACACACACATACACTCCCTGACCCAGAATATCAGCACACACACACACACACCAGCACACACACATAAACTCCCTGATCCAGAATATCAGAACACACACACACACACACACATACACACACACACACACACACACACACACACACACACACACACACACACACACACACTTCCCCCCACCAGCACACACCAGCACACACACAGGTTCTTTCAAGGTTCTTTCTGGGGCCAATATAATCTCAAGCACCAATATATCTGTGTACAATGTTTGATACCAATATATCTGTGTACAATGGTTGATTGTTTGGGAAAGAATAGTTTGTGTGAAACCTTCCTTGGGAAATGAAAGGAGTGGAGTCCGGTGGAAGATAAGAAGTGATTCTCCCCTGTTTCTGACTGGCTGGTCCCGATACCTGTATCGCACAGCAGTAGAACTGGGAGTCCAGAGTACTCGATAAACTTGTATTGGTGTTTTTTACCATTAAAATCAGATTATTGTTATAACTTTTATGCCGGTGTTTTGAACTCCTTCTCTTATTAATCTGACCAGTCTCATCTAAACGGACGGTGCAGAGCAGAGCTGGGCTTTAAGCCACCACTACTGTGTTTGCTCCAACGTTCTCGATATTGTACAAATGAAGGTCTGTTCAGTCATTTTCTGTTAAGTCCAGCAACTAACTTTATTTGATATTCGATTGAATCCAGAGGGAGAACTCTCTCTCTTTTCCTGCCCTCTTGTTGAGGAGGGCAGGTCACTGGTCAGGGTCATCTACAGAGCAGCTACCCTTGAGATGGTCTGGGTTCAGTGCATTGACTATAGGAAAAACAACCCAGTCAGTCATGGGTTTCTGAAGTCATGTTGTAAAGCTTAGGTGACTTCCTGCCATATTTGGTCAGTTACAGGAGTCAGGAAATTCAAATGCCTAATAATATCAATGATGCTTCAAACAAAGGGATATTTCTTACCCTTATTCTTGTACTTCTAAAATATTCAAAAGATCCATTTGGGTCTTAATTGGAATGGTGTACATTACATTGTACAGTTTCCCATTTAGCTACCTTTGGAAAGCTTTGAGTCAATTTGATTCTTTGCCTCAAAGGCCCTCTTTTCTTTTGAAGAGGGGTTTTTGTCTTTATTGAGCCACTTGGTTAAGTAAACATCCGATTGTTTTGGAGGGTACAATGCTTTACAGAAAGTAATGTTGAAATGCAATGTAATGCACCAAGAATGATTATTAATATAATTTCAAAAGTTTTTGTTGAACAGTATCTGTGATATAGAAACTGTACTCCTCTAGACCATACCATTGTGGTGACACATTCCAGTAGGGGAAAGCAACCTAAACAAAAAGCTTATAATTCAGAAAGCAAAATAAAACAAGAAAGAGCAGCAGAGCAATGTTGACATTTTGACTGATTTTATACAACTTTGGTTAAAAATGCGTTTTTACAACACATTTCTAAGCGGTTGACCAATCACAAACGGAAAGCTAACCAATCAGAGCAGACTGGGCTCTGGTTGCAGACAGCGGGTGAAAGAGGTGCTGAGAAAAATAAAAGCACTTTTTATAACATTAAGCCTAATATGTGGTCTTTAACACCTCCATTGAAATCAAGCCATCCTTTGAATGCTAAAAAATAAACATTGTGATGTCTACCTACAGTGCTACATATTTTAACCATGGTGGCTGACTGACTCAAGGACTTTCTAAAAAATGAAGCATAACTCTGTGTTCCCACCCAAAGGATTATTGGCAGACATTTTGTTGATGGACAGTCTGCTCACTCAATCCAGCAGCCTTTTGCAACAGCTGATTAGCAGAGTGCAGACCTTTAGCTTAGCAATTGTTTTGTTATGGCCTAGAGATATTGGACCTCAAAGCAAAAGACATGGAGAGAGAGAGATGGTCAAAAACGAAACGTTTATTTTAAGCAGAGGCACAGTAAACGGCAGTGGAGGCAGGAAGCTGGCTGGCACAGACACGTCAAGGACAGGAGGCAAAAATCCAGGCGAAAAGATCACAGGGACGAGGAGAGCAGCGGGACACACCGGAGGGTCGAATACAAAGGAATTATCTGGCAGGGAAGTGGCAAGAGGACCGGGCTTTTATGTCAACAGGTGAAGAGGTGAGTGGAAACAGGTGTGCCTCGTCTGCTGCTGGGAGGAGCCAGCCAATTCCCTGTCACACACCAGCCCTGCAGAGGAAAACAGAGAAGGGAGGGGGGAGACAGAAGAAAATACAAAAAAAGCACACAACAAAACCAAAACTAAACAGCATCATCACATGTTTGACTAATTTCTACTAATGAAAGCCGCTAGAATGAAAATTAGAAGGATTAAAGTGCTTGAGGAGACAGTCATGTCTTTGACAAAAACTAAAACATCAAACCCTTGCCCTTTTTTAGTCCAACCTTTTATTTTCTAAATTCAAAGGTGTCCGTGAAATAATTACTGATAAGCCATTATCATATTTATGGCAATAATCCTAGTTTTCAGAGCGTAACATAGCTTTCGGTTTAGGCAAACTGCGTGCGCATCACTCTCACTCCTCAATGGTAGCGTGTAGGTGGATTTAGGAACTCCCCCTCGATTATATTGGCTCTAACGGTTCAAAAGTGGTGTCAATCACCAAAATTGTCCAATGGGTTCCAGAGATATGGCAAATGACCCCAAAGATGTTTTTTTTTCTAAACCTCTCTAAAAAGGTCAAATTTAACTTGTTTTGAATCAATCTGGATTAGGGATGGGTATCGAGAACCGGTACTAAGTCAATACCGGTACCTGATTTGACGGTATCGGTATACCGTTAAGCCGCTGGACAAACGGTGCTGCTATCGGTATATCTGTTACGTTTACTTCCTTAGTTTAACTTTAAACCATTCTGGTTGGTTAGGAACCCTCATCCCGTGTGATGTATCCGGTTTGAGACCCCTCTGATTGGCCACTGTAAATGCCACTCGTCATCTCTCTCAACAGCGCTCTTATTATTGTTGTGAGACTCCCGCAGGCATGGCGGACAGAGCGAAGCGATCGAAGGTCTGGGTGCACTGTAGTGGCGATAGTGCAAGGTGCAATCTATGTACTCAATTAGTTGCTTGTAAAGGGGGTAACACAAGCAACTTAATGAAGCATTTGCAAAAAAGTCACTCATTGAATCTAAAATGGTGCAGCGTATTTGACAGCCTAAACAATGTGGCTGCTACCGATACTGTTAGTGCTAATAGTGCTAGTGGGCTTCAGCCGCGCCATGTGTAAATGTGACCTGACTGAAGGCTTGCAGGCAGGTTAGCTGCTGCGCACGGGTAATATGTTTTTTTTACCAGAGTAAAGTCTTGCAGGCACATCGCCTTGTCTTTTTTTAGTTTATTAACACTGACAATGTATTAATGTGAGCTCCTACAACATATATTATAATGTGGCTTTTCATTGAATGCTTTATAAACCAGTTAAACTTACAGATGTCATTGTGAATTGGAAAACTGCATTTAAATGTTGTTAAAGGTCAACGTTTCAATGTATGGTTCAGCAATTGTTGGTCGTTTTCTAGGAATTGACATATTTTAAGCTCAAATACTTTGTTCTATGTTTAAACCTTCATACACATGTTGACGTGTTTCAGTTCAGCACATCATTTATTTTGTAATGATTTAAAAGTCCAATCCAAAATAAGACACGTACTCGCCTTTTTGCCATTTTAGCCTTTTTATCAATTTCTTCATATCACAGTTTTGCATTATGTCACTGTAGGACCATTTTTTAAGGATCTCTTGTTGAGCTAGGTTGTCAGTTTGAAATGTCTGGATGAAGATGTAACTGATTTACAAATGTTCTTTTCATCCTCTGTCTGAGGGAAAATCGCAAAAAGCATGATAGGGCGTGCCAGACCCCTTTAAGTTATTTTATTTGTTTTTTGTCTGCTTCTGAGAAGCTAATGTATACGTTATTTCTGAAAGAAAATTACAATACAATTACTGTTTAATCTTCACATCTTGTATCCATGTCTATAATTTTGAGCACCAAATTATTGAAAAGTATTGATAAGAGTATCGAAAAATAAGCAGTATCGGTATCGATAAAATCGTAACCATACCCATCCCTAATCTTGATACAGGGTACTTATTATACAACCCACTCTCTTCAGTCTGCATACAAATGACACGACTTTACACATTGGAAATGCGTGCAATAAATACGCAGAAGTCAGATTTTGCACAGTTCCCTTTATGCCTACTAAGTGCTCTAGTCTTTGCAATAGGACTTCATGGTCGATAGTGTCAAATGCAGCACTGAGATAGAGCAAGACAAGAGTAGAGACCAGTCCATTGTCTGAGGCTATGAGAGGGTCATTTGTGACTTTATCCAGAGCTGTCTCTGTGCTATGATGTGTTCTAAAGCCAGACTGAACATATTCAAAGAACTCATAGTTTTTTAAGTAATCACACAACTATTTTGCGACTGTTTTCTCAAGAATTTTTGAGAGCATATAATAATAATAAATTATATTTCTATAGCGCTTTTCTTGAACCCAAAGACGCTTTACATTTGGGAGGGAGGGAAGACAAAAAAAAAGAAACAAAACAGAAAAGCAGTCAGGAGGAAGTTGGTTGAGATGGGGCGGGGGGGGCTTATGGATATACAGAGTTGAAGAAGTGGGTTTTGAGGCAGGACTGGAACAGGGTGAGGGACTCAGACTCACGGAGGTCATGGAGGAGGGAGTTCCAGTGCTTCAGGGCTGCCACAGAGAAGGCTCTATCCCCAAAGCTCTGGAGTTTGTCCTTGGGGATGGAAAGCAAACCGGCTGAGGTGGATCTGAGGGACCGGGGTGGTTGGTAGAGGATGAGGAGGTCAGTCAGGTAGGGGGGGGGGCAGATGGTGGAGGGCTTTGTAAGTGAGGACCAGGAGTTTGTACTGGATGCGGTGTGAAACGAGAGAGCATTTGATACGACCCTCGAGGTAATTTATGAACACACGATAAACAAAAAAAAAGAATTAAAGAAATCTAGACCGCAATAGAATTATAGAAGGACTACCTGTTGTTCCTGGCCAAGGACAGGTTCCTTGAACACAACACAAGCGTGACGTGTCATCACGTGGTGTAGTGCTGCCGGAAAGCACCGGAACGCCACTCCAGGGCTTTTTCTCATTTCTCTAACTCCCCTCCTTGACTCCTATCCTCGAGACTTAGTCCCGCCCACAGGAGATGCGAGCGGAGGAGCCGAGGAGAGAGGAGGGGAAGCAGCAGGCGGTTAGAGAAAAGAGAACTCCTCTCCTCTGAGCGGTCATTTTAAAGAGAGGTCCATTAATGATGACAGGAGGCACAGCAGCCCTCTGTCTGATGGACAGATGTGTTCATGACGACTTATATATTTACTTTTAATTCATTCACAGTGCGGTATAATGAGACAATAACAAGCTACAGATGCGGACATACACACACACATATGTATATATTTATATAAATATATACAATTTCAGAATCAAACAGAGCACTCTCATAATAACGTAACACTACAGATGTAGCGCTTCGTTTCAGATGTCTACCCGTGCGGGTCCGTGATCGGCACGGGGTGGGCCCTGCTGAAAAGGAAAACCCCCCGCAGGACTTGAAACGCCCCCTTGATGAATACATTTAATTATAATGAAACCAGCTGCAATGGATCATGGATCAACCAGGGGGAGCCGTGAAAAGCTGCCACACTGAAACTCATGTGAAATAAACAGCTGATCTACAGGTATCTGATATAGCGGATATTTGTTAAGATCCATATATGTCACGGATAGGATCAAATTCTGCGCTTAAGTAAGAGACATGTAATCATTCACTAAACAGCACCATGTTTTTATTTCACAAAATAATGTTTAATTCACGTTGGCGTAAGTACAAAACCATCGCTATGTTTTTAAATCAGGAAATGCATCCATGGTCAAACAAACGATTTTCGATCGTCATCCTCGTATTCATTTAATGTATCATATGTTCGCGAGTTGAAATGAATGCACTAAATTTAATCCACGTGAGTTTACAACAACAACAATAATTGCTTTGTTTTTATATCACATCCGACCGGAGGAAAATGCAGCGGCTCTCACTACCGATCACCCTAATCCCACGGGCAAACAATAATATGTACAGTGTTAATAGTTTACTGTATTATTATGATGTGTCTAATATTACTGCTATAATAATCACACATTGAGTTGTTGAAATCAGACCGTCGTTTTTTTTAAACGCTCTGAATGAAACGGCAGCTCTCAGGTGATCAGCTGTGTGTTTACACAATCAAATATGCATAGTAATTTAATACCTTCCAACACACATTGTAAGAACAGTTCTGTTTCATATGAGTGTTGAGAGCTGTATCCACACATCTACTAATTTTGCCCTCAGTGCACCAGATTGATGCATTTAACTTCAATTTAAATAAAAACATCTTCTGTTGTAACAACAATAACATTATAAATAGTAACATAGCATGGTATTGCACATTTACTGTAGCTTTGAGTGTTACTGGCCGGAGTTTTTTTATTACATGAATGAAGGTGACTGAGGCTTTTTAATATAGACTTTTCAGTGTCCCACATTTTGCACAGAACTGTCCCACATTAGGAAAACAGATTGTCTGAGACAACTTGGCACTAAGAGTACTACTATGTCTACCATTTCTTTTATGAGTTTAATATCTGCATGTTCTCTTTTGGTTTGATTAGGACACATCCTGGGGATTTCAGAATGTTACTGGATTTTGATTTATTGTATCGGCTTCATGTCGCAATATATTCCCGAAGTTCCACATCAGGGCAATTCACCCTACATTTAATAATTTTGTTTATTTTTAACGAAATAAATGTGGTTTAATCCATCATGAAATTAATGTAGGCTATTTACTTAGTACATATCTGACATTAACGATTAACACACTGTTCATACTGCTCACAGGCTGATATCTAGTGTATTCATACCCCTCACTGTTTATTCATCATTCAATTCATTATATATTTTATTCTGTCGATTGTGAACATTACTTTTCACTTTACTGCTTGTTGCACCTGGTTAGAAGCTAAATTGCATTTTGTTGTCTCAGTACCTGTAATCTGTGTAATAACAATAAAGTTGAATCTAATCTTGAGCAGGAACTAATGTAGGCTATTTACTTAGTACATATCTGACATTAACGATTAAACACGTTTGTGCATTCTTTATGAATGCAAACCGAGTCATTTCGTTTATTTTTGACGAAATAAATGCGATTTAATCCACATAATTTACTGTGTTAATTGTTTACTGTACAGTAGTATTGTTTAACTTGAAGGTGCCTGTTGTGAACATTTCCAGAATGTATTGTCTTCACTTTTTAAATGCCTCTGTGATGTGCTGCAGACCATACCGTTCACCAGCCCCAACCCCCCATGTTTCCTATGTATGTTGGGGACCCTTTGTTTAAAACTAATTGGCCATCGGAATGTGTGAGTCACATTCCACAGCTCTCCCCCCCCTCCTGTGATCCCCCGTACACAGAGAGACACAGGGAGATCGCTCTTCTGGAGTGAAGAGAGCAGAAATAATGATATTGCAAGTTAGAAACGTAAAATGCATTTTGACAGACACTTGGGGGAAATATGCTGCATTTTGAATGTCCGATAGTCCACCATTAACACTTTAGTCCGTCTCGTCTCATCAACGAAAACTAAATATACATGACATACTTTGTTTTAGTAGATTTCGCATGAGAGCAAAAGGAGAATATCCGTGTGTAAGAGTGAAAATGTATGTATGTAAAATGAAAATATATGTGTGTAAGAGTGAAAATATGCTGCATTTTGAATGTCCGATAGTCCACCATTTCCACCGGAAATATCAAACATTTAATAAAAGTGAAAAACAATGAACAACACTTAACGTATTAATCATAATTAATTCTATTTATTTCATTTGGATGTAGGATTTTTGACTTTGTTTAGAGCAGTGATCTTCTACTATATGAACATTTTGGACCCAAAATCACAAAAAAAACGTAAAAACAGATTTTGAAAATGATATTCTTTTTCATATAGGTAACACAAACATACACAACGAAACCATTTAAAAGCTGGAAATATATACATGGGATGTCACTATGATAATGTGAAAGTTTGATTGAGGTAGCATGGGATTTCATTCTGATAAGGCAAAAGTGTTATTATAAATATAATACAAATATATATATACACATTATGTACA
Organism: Champsocephalus esox; assembly: GCA_036324585.1. NCBI lineage: Eukaryota > Metazoa > Chordata > Actinopteri > Perciformes > Channichthyidae > Champsocephalus > Champsocephalus esox. The sequence goes on along the minus strand of CM070499.1, from coordinate 15,425,168 downwards.
AAAATCAGTTTTTTCTGTCTTTATCTGTACCACGTTTCAAAACGGTTTCTGTCAACTACGACACAGAGGGCAACATCACAGATTTCTCCTCCTCCATATCAAAAAACAAGCTTAAAGCTTGACTCACATTCAGAGTTCTCTTCATCATAGTTGAGTCTTCAAAACTCTAAATCTATCTAACTATATCTAAATTCTCAATGTTTGTCTGTCACTTTACTTAAATCGCAGTCTCCCGCAGCCTCTCTTCGTCTCCCGCCGCCTGTCTTCGTATATCTTCGCACACTCCATTTCCCGCCGTCTCTCTTCGGTTCCCGCTGTCCCTCTTCATCTCTTTTCGTCTCGTTTCGTATCACTCCGTTTACCTGATTACCTCACCACCTCCCTGGTAAATACATCCTGTTGAGCAGAATCTACAGTTTCCAGTATTTTCCGTTTCGTAAAATGATAAAGTACGGCGAAGATATTAAAATATGTGCTTCCATTATTCATACTTCTGAAATATATCTGTATTAACTTTATATCATCGTATGTCCGTGTCTATTGGGTATGTTTGCATGAAACACAGACTGGCATATAGTTTCAAGCCAGTACTTTCGACAGAAATACACATACATCCTGTTGAGCAGGTTCTATAGTTTCCAGTATTTTCCGTTTCGTAAAATGATCAAATATGGCGAAGATATTCAAATATGTGCTTCCATAATTCATACTTTTTAAATGTATTAACTTTATATCATCGTATCTCCGTGTTTACTGTTTTTTTTTGCATGAAACAAAGACTTGGATATAGTTTCAAGCCAGTACTTTCGACATAAACACACGGCAATGTTGTCCGGACTGTTGTTTTTATGCGGCACCGGCTTGAACAGGTCATGTGATCTGATCACGCCGGCGTGACGGTCGACTCCAAAGGGTTAATATTAAATACATATAAGTATTTTTACAACTTGTATTTAGAAATACTCTGTTGTAATTATTGATGCATACATGTGTTCATCCATTCAATGTGGCATCTGCTATAATGGGGTTAATGTATGATATTACTTAATAATACAATACATTATAATATATGATATGATAATTACATTTTAGTTTTATTCATTTCTTATTTCATAGTTTCTCATTATTATATGTATCACTCATCTTATTTTTGATTTTATTAATCTGTGTGAATCTGTGCTGTCCTGTTTTTCACTCTCACCCTGTTGCTGTTTGAACTACTGAATTTCCCCACGGGATTAATAAAGGTCCATTTTATCTTATCTTAATGTATAAGTTGATTTACTTCAATCTACTGTACAATATTACAAGAAATATACTGCATAAAGCAAACTATATACTTTATTTGATCTAAAATATTGATGTTTCTACAACACCCATTGTGTATTTTGTGAATGAAGCGCCAACTCATGGTTAAATCCTGTAATTGAACAAATGGGGAAATTGGGCAACGCCCTCTAGCAATTTGGCAACACCCCCAGCCACTGGCATCCGCTGGGCTTTTGACTGGGACACACCCATTTGAGTCTGATCTGGAGTGCTACATCTGTATCAGAGACTGGTTATATCCCGCGTCGCAATAAGAGCAGTTCATAAAATAATATCCAGGGGATGCATGCAGAGCTGTCATTGGCTGAGATAAGTCCGGCCGTGCGTCACGACCAAGCCCCCAGGAAGTGCGCCGGACTCAGATGAAAATATTCGTGCTGGCCAAACGGCGGTACAACACTTCCGTTTGGTTGCCAGGCCCGAAAACACTTTTTCCCATTGACTTACATGGGGAAAGAGTGGTCTGTAAATCATTGGATACTTTTTTTTAAACTAAATAAACTACCCAGTATGAACACTTGTATAGCCTCGTTCCTCAAGTTGTAAACATGTGCTAATAACGTTATTCTGGGAGTTATTTCCCTCTGCATTATGAACGCGCATCTAAGCCATGGGACCGCGCCGCCCGGCACGTTCATGTGATGTGACGTGTTCAGTACTACATGCGTTGTATCTTTACCCATGGATGCACAATAAGAACGGACCCATATCGCCTTACTGCCAGCCAGAGGTTACGCTAGACTTTTTCGCTGCCCATCATTTTGACGGACAGGATCGTAAAACTTCCGTCATTATCCAGAATTACCCGTCGGCCTTTACACAACTCTGCAGTTCACATGCGCCGTGTTATGCATGGCTGCTGCACCTCGCGGGAGCGTGCACAGCGTAAAGCCAAAACTCACAGACATTTCATTGATTTGTTAGATTAACGTCCCTGTAGCTTCTTCTTACACTTGCAATATACCATTAAATGAGTTGAACATTGCTGTTTGCTATTACTATAATACCAAGCAGGGATAAGCCAGAGTTTACAACCTTTGCATGTTGGCAAAACACGTTTTGACCCAGATTAATTAGCTATACCATATGATATCGCCCGAGGAAGTCGTCATACTTATACATATATAAATAAAGATATATGTGTCAACGCTCTAATCAAATTAACAGTTGTATTAATTATACTTGTATATGTATATATGTATACAGCCTGTGTTATATATTTATACACACAAATGAACAACCCTGTCTGTGTCAAATAACAAGTTCTATTGTAGTGTTTATTTTAGTGTTATTTTATGCTTATTCACATTTTGATTTCAGCGCACAGGAGAATGCTGGGCACAACATCAAGCTCAACAGCGAAGCTGGCAATGCTAAACAAAACCATCACGAGATCCTGTTACATCAGCGTAATATAAAAGTACATAACGATTGATGTCCACATTAGCATAATTACTAATGGCTCGGACGTTACACTAGCTAGCCGCTAGATGCTAGCTGCTAACTGCCGCGGCCGCCTCGTTATTCGTTAATATAAAATCCATCATTACAATCCCGAACGCGCGATGCTGTTACATGTACGCAAACGGACGTGCTTGAAAAACACCAAGACAGAGAAAACTACAATCGTGACAGAACCCCCCCCTCAAGGGACGGATTGCAGACGTCCCTAAAAAACAAAAAACTCCACAAAAGTATAAAACCTCAAGCAGGGTGGGTGGAGGGGTTCTGGAGGAGGGCCACACAACTAGGGCCACCAGGGTGGGTGGAGGGGTTCTGGAGGACGGGTTTTGGGCTGACAGCCCAGGAACACAGCGGAAGACCAGGAAGGGGTCTCGGGCGGACGGCCCAGGGGGCAAGGTACAGTCCAAAAAGGGGGATTCAGGCGGACTGCCCGGGGGCAAGGCAGAGAACCAGGAAGGGGTCTCGGGCGGACGGCCCGGGGTAAAAACAGAGTCCAAGGTGGGGACCATGGAGGGCCGAAGGCAGCGGCAGGAAGAGTCAGGGGGCCGGGCCCGAGGGCGAAGGCAACGGCAGGAAGAGTCAGGGGGCTGGGCCCGAGGGCGAAGACCGCGGCTCTCTGGGGGCCGGGCTCGAGGGCGAAGACCGCGCCTCTCAGGGGGCCGGGCTCGAGGGCGAAGACCGGACAACTCCGGAGGCCGGGCAGGAGCCGGTGTCGACCGGACAGGATCCGGAGGCCGGGCAGGAAAGCGCTGATGGGACAGCTCCGGAGACCGGGCAGGACCCGGTGTCGGCCGGACAGAATCCGGAGCCGGTCGGACAGGCTTCGGCAGGATCCCCCACGGAAAAGGACCAGGAGTTGGCAGGAACCCCGGCGAGACAGGTGATGGACATGGGGCTGGCAGGGCCCCCGGTAGAACCTCCAACGGCACGGGATATAGGGTTGGTAGGACCCCCGGCAGAAGAGTATTCTGCGGGACCTCCAACGGGACAGGACATAGGGTTGGCAGGACCCCCAGTAGGAGAGTAGTCGGCGGGGCCTCCAACGGTACAGGACACAGAGCTGGCAGGACCCCCGGCAGGGGAGCAGACGGCAGGACTTCCAACGAGAAAGGAGAAAGGTTTGGCAGGACCCCCGGCAGAAGTGTAGTCTGCGGGACCTCCAACGAGACCGGACCTAGGGTTGGCAGGACCCCCGGCAGGGGAGTAGACGGCGGAACCTCCAACAAGACAGGAGAAAGGGTTGGCAGGACCCCCGGCAGGAGAGTAGTCGGCGGGGCCTCCAACGGCACAGGACACAGGGTTGGCAGGACCCCCGGCAGGGGAGTAGACGGCGGGACCTCCAACGAGACAGGAGAAAGGGTTGGCAGGACCCCCGGCAGGAGAGTATTCTGCGGGACCTCCAACGGCACAGGACACAGGGTTGGCAGGACCCCCGGCAGGGGAGTAGACGGCGGGACCTCCAACGGCACAGGACACAGGGTTGGCAGGACCCCCGGCAGGGGAGTAGACGGCGGGACCTCCAACGAGACAGGAGAAAGGGTTGGCAGGACCCCCGGCAGGAGAGTATTCTGCGGGACCTCCAACGGCACAGGACACAGGGCTGGCAGGACCCCCGGCAGAAGAGTATTCTGCGGGACCTCCAACGGGACAGGACATAGGGTTGGCAGGACCCCCGGTAGGAGAGTAGTCGGCGGGGCCTCCAACGGCACAGAACACAGGGTTGGCAGAACCCCCGGCAGGGGAGCAGATGGCGGGACCTCCAACGAGACCAGACCTAGGGTTGGCAGGACCCCCGGCAGGAGAGTATTCTGCGGGACCTCCAACGGCACAGGACACAGGGTTGGCAGGACCCCTAGCGGAACCTCCAACAACACTTGCATAGGGACTTGAGATGGAAACAGAGAGGGAACTCGAGAAGGGACTACAGAGGGGACTAGAGGAGAGACTAGAGGAGAGACTGGAGGAGGGGCTAGAGGAGGGACTAGAGGGGGAACTAGAGAAGGGAACACAAGAGGGGACTTGAGAGGGGAACTAGAGAGGGGACTAGAGGAGGGAACTCGAGAGGGGACTCGAGGGGGAACTGGAGAGGGGACTTGAGATGGAAACAGAGAGGGAACTCGAGAAGGGACTACAGAGGGGACTAGAGGAGAGACTAGAGAATGGAACTCGAGAGGGGAACTAGAGAGGGGACTCGAGGAGGGACTAGAGGAGGGCCTAAAGGAGGGACTAAAGGAGGGAACTCGAGAGGGGACTCGAGGGGGAACTGGAGAGGGAACTTGAGATGGAAACAGAGAGGGGACTCGAACAGAGACTAAAGAGGGGACTAGAGGAGAGACTAGAGAAGGGAACTCGAGATGGGATTCGAGAGGGAAACTAGAGAGGGGACTCGAGGAGGGACTAGAGGAGGGACTAAAGGAGGGGACTCGAGTGGGAACTTGAGATGGAAACAGAGAGGGGACTCGAGAAGGGACTACAGAGGGGACTAGAGGAGAGACTAGAGGAGGGACTAAAGGAGTAACTAGAGAAGGGAACTCGAGAGGGGACCCGAGTAGGGACTAGAGGAGGGAACTTGAGATGGGACTGTGGCAGCTGCGGCCAGATCTGGGTCTGGAACCAAGGCAGCTGGGGTTGGGACCATGGCTGCTGGGGCCAGAACTGGGGCTGAAACCATGGCTGCGGGGACCGGAATTGAAGCCAGAATCATGGCTGCTGAAGCCAGAATCCTGTCTGTAAGATCCAGCTCTGAAGTCGGAAACATGGCTGTATAGGGTGCTCTTGGAGCCGGGACCATGGCTGCTGGGGCCGGCCCTGGAGCTGGAAACATGGCTGTATGATCCAGTTCTGGAGCCTGGATCATGACTGTGTGGGGCGGTCTTGGAGCCGGAAACATGGCTGCGGGAGCCTTTACTGGGGCTGGAACCATGGCTGCTGGTGCCTGTACTGGGACTTGAACCATGGCTGCTGGGGCCCGGGCTCCTTGTCTGGCCTTGCGACGACTCCTCTTAGCAGCCGCCTGAATACTCCGTGGGCCTCCATAAGCCTGACGAGTTCCAGCATATGACTCTTGAATAGGAGCAGGAACTGGGACAGAAGCATGGGTTGACCCCAGACGGACCACTCCGAGACGTCTGTAGTCAGCAGGCTGGAAATCACACCTCCAGAGGAAGTCCAACATCCAGTCAGGTAAGAATTTCACCAAGTCGGGCTTCTCCATCGCCAACCGGTGCGCCTCTACCAGAGCGGCCTCCTTCAGCCGAACACTGGACGCTTCCTTCCACCAATCGTGGCAACATGCCAAAGGAAAATAAAAATGTTGCAGCTCTACCTCAAAAGGATCGTCTGCTGGGTCCATTTCTGGTTGAGTCGTTCTGTCACGGTCGAGTGAAGGAAGCAGGACCCAAATGCAGATAACTTTTGAGAAACCCTTTATTTCAAGGATAATGCCAAAACACGGAACACTCACCGGTAAACTCAGTCACCAACAAACAACGACCCGAACAATCGGGTAATCAGGAAGGGAAACAGACAGAAAGCAGACAGGCAGGAAACGGGGGTGAACACTTTACACAATAAGACAGGAAACCCAAAGACAAGAAAAACACCAACACAGACAAAACTACAAACGTGACATAACTTGAGAATCGTGACACTTACATTCCTCCAGAGACCAGTTAAAACACTTAAAGTTTGGTAAGAACCATGATTGGGGGTCTCCAGGCAACAAATGTATCCGAGCCAGAGTGCGCATGTAGCGGATTAATTCATCCAGGAAATCAGTCGTTTTTTCTCTGAGTCCTCTCAAAAACCGGGTTTCCGATATTGTGCGGATGGTAGCTTGAAAAACATGAATGCATTTGTTTGACGGAGGAGGGGAGGTCTCGATTCGTTGAGCTTTTTGGAGCCCCTCCTCTGTTGGCACTCTCGTTTTTTTGAGAATTTTTTAAAACTTCATTTTTGATTATTTTAAGTTATAATTCAACGTTTTCTTTACTTTTTTCAGCTTTCCACGGGTGGAATATTTTTGTTCAGTGTACATCATACTGGCTTACCTGTACGTCGATCAAGTGGGAAATACCATAGTAAGGATGGATGATTGGCTAACTTTAAAAACAAAAAAAAACAATTTATTTTATTTATTTTCAATGCCATGTGATCAACCCACACTACACTACCGATCCACGTATTTTGAACAACTGCTCTATATGCACTACATTAATGCACACAATGTTCAAATACTGCTTACTGCACATATTCCTATTTCATATTTTATATTCTATAATTCATTGCATTATATTTCGCTGTAAATTACTGCTTTATTTTATTGCTATTTAACTATATTTTATTACATGACATCAAGTCAAATTCCTCGTATGTGTGAACCTAACTGGCAATACAACCGTTTGATTCGGATTATAGTTTCATGTTACTTACATAAGAATATATCATATTTGTTAAGTGTTATTATGGGATAATTACTATTCTTGTGGTACCACTGCCTTATTAGGCACATATTGAGCAGAGCTTAAGACCTAAACTCATGTACAACAACGTCCTTACTTGCAATAAATAAGCACTAATTAGAGGGTTATTGAGGAAAAACTCTCCACTAATGGCCTATTACTTATAGAATATGGTTATGTAGAATAAGGCATTAAGTGTTTTATAATGACTAATAAAGAGCCAATATACTGCTAATATGCATGTTGAGTAACAACTAGTTGATAGTTAATTTGTGTACCTTAATATAAAGTGTTCAAAATCAATACATTAATCAATATATGGTCTTTCACCAACATTTCACTTCATGGATTGAAACTAATGACTGTTGACAGCCTCTGCCATAGGGACTTGGCTTGGCAACTCGAAGGTCACCAGTTCAAGTCCCGGCAAGACTAAGTGCTACCAAGGTGTCCCTGTTCCCCACACTGCTCCCCGGGCGCTGTTCAAAATGGCAGCACACTGCTCCTAACACAGGATGGGTCAAATGCAGAGAAGCAATTTCCCCACAAGGGATTAATAAAAGTCCATCTTAATCTTAATCTTGAGTAACAGCAAGAAATCACTATTTGAACATATGAAAGTTAAACAGACTTCTTCATCAGATCCAGCAATTCAAGTGTGTCCTCTGTGTGGGATAACATTCCACCTTTTATTTTGGCACATCCTGAGCTCTCTGGTTTCTTCATGGCTTGAATTACTGCAAACATGTTGTAAGGCAGCTGTCAAGTGATTATATTTATAATATTTGTTGTTCATTTGGATGCTGTTTTTTTTATCGCGTTTACGGCGGTAATGAATTTTTTGAATTAATTGCGTTCAAATATTTAACGCATTTAACGCAGATGATGTTCAGATAATTTGCAGAATGGCCCGCCCCATACGTGCCACCAGTGGCAGCGCCAGGGTATGGCTGGGGTAGGCTACACCCATACCAAGAAATGGCTAAGCCCCACCATGAAAAATGATGTTAAAGTAAGCAAAATAAAGTCTGCCAACTTGCGCGGAGTAAATTGCACAGACAGCAGTTAGTCAGATTGATTTCAGTAGCCACGGTTTTGAAAACTTTTGTCACGTAGTGATTGTCTTCTCAATAGAACATCTTTGATAACGGCGTGGTGTTGTTGCAGGAAGTCCCGACGGAGAATACTTTTGCTGTAGTACAGGGGTGCACATAACTGGTACGCAGGTTATATGCTTAATCTGAAATGCGTACCGTCACTTATGTCACAAAGCGCATTTGCGTACTTGTGAAGCTTTTCCAGAAGGCGGTTAGATCACCGGACGACAGAGTCAGTCTCCGTGTGCACAGACAGGGCTGCTGTTAACGTCGGTCTGTACAACGGACTTGTGCCAAAACTACGCCAACCGGCTGTGGAGGGAGACTCCACCCCTTCACTGGAGAACTGCGCTAAAACAGCTGATCACAACGTTCACACTGTGGTGACGAAGTACTCCACTAGCCCCACCCCTCTGTCGACTTTCCTGAAGTACTCCCCGTTGATAGAAATCAACACGTAATGAATTAAGACCCCACGGTTTGATGATTGATAGGTGTGTGGGTCGTCTTTCATTTTGACACGCAGAAAAATGTTATAATAAACATACATACTGTATGTTAAATGGATATATCCGCCTTCTTTCATTTATCCAATAACTATGATGTCCGTGGTCATGTAACTTTTTTAGTTGCACTGTATTTTGTCTTTTTGCCAACAAGGTGTCAGGATTTCATCATGAAAGACTGCTATTTAATGAGAAAAAAACAAGAGTCATTGTGCTCTGTGTTACATCCTTAAAGCCGATACAACTATTAGAGATAGCTTATTTGATAATGTAGGTCACCTATTGTTGTGGGATGATGGATGTGGAGGCACCATCAGCCCTCAGGTGACACAGGTGATGGGCTCTCTCTCATTACAGCACTAATGGGAAGGAACGTTGTGAAGAGGCATCAATCGTTACCCTCTTCATCTGCCAAGGTCACCAATGTCACAAAAAAGCAGACTCTTTTTTTTGTTACATTCTCTTTCCTGGTATCATTTTTCTCTTTATACTTGCTTTATTTTTCTATTTATTTTCTTCAAATTGCTAAATATTCTTGTTAAGATTTACTCATCTCTCTTAGCACTTGCATTTCATTATGTTCTAAAGCCTAGAGAAATGTCCAGTAGAGTCAGGGTTTAAGGTTCAGTATGTCTGGTCTTCAAAAAACTTGAGTTTGCAGGTGTACAACAATCATGCAATAACGTTGGGTTACGTATTGTAACCCTTGTCATATTAGCAAAGGCGGAGCCCTCTACTGGACTCTATGGGTACTACCTTACCCTGCGAGCATTCTCCCACTGAGACTTCTATAGACGTAGCCGGCCTTGGGCGGGCCTACCTGAATGCGCGCGCATCACACCGTATAAAAGGAGGCCTTGCCTCTACACCTCTCTTCAGCAAGCGGAATAGGACAGACAGTGCTCTGAGTAGAGGGCTCCGCCTGTGCTAATATATCAAGTGTTACAATACGTAACCCAACGTTATATCTCGCACAGGCTCCGCCCTCTACTGGACTCTATGGGTACAGTGGGTGGAGCCCCGATGTATACGCGCACTGTCGTCCAACAACATTCCACCCTACTGCACCTGACCGACTTTTCTGGTCAGCAGCTGCTGCCCCACATTCTCCTTTCACCCGGTTGTAACCGAGGAGAAATATGGGCTGTGGCTGACAGAGCACACCCTGCTGCGCTTACCTCGCAGAAAGTGCGCTCAAAAAACAGTGCCGGGGGATCCCCCCCCCGCCCATAGACAGATGGGGAGAGCCCCTCTCGGCCCCAAATGGGCTTACTACACGCCTGCCTCCCTGAATCCCTAAGGATAACAGGGAGAGCGCCCGAGCCCATGCCCCACACTCAAACACTGACCCCGTGCAGAGTGTGTGGACTAAAGTGTGGAGGGCCCTCCAGTCCTGTAAGGGCCCAGCGCGCCCCTCGCCAATCCCGGGACCCTCAGAGGGCCCGAGAACAGCGAAAGCGCATTACGTCCGGGGAGGGGGTCAGATGCCAACTGACCCACAACCCACAACACCCCCCCCCTACCAGTCCTGTGTTGACCCCGCAAGCACAGACGAGGAGAAAGAGCCAGACATGTCCAAGAGATAAAACCTTATGAAGGGGCCTGGCATCGACCAAGACGCCGCTGTGCATATATTCTCCACACTCACACCGTTGAATAAGGCTGTTGACAGAGCTATAGCCCGTGTGGAGTGCTCACAAATCCCCGTGGGGCAGGCTCTCCCTGCCTGTCCGTAGGCATGTGCAATGCACTCGCAGAGCCAGCCTGCCAGGCGTTTCTTGGACAGAGCTTTCCCGATCACCCCGCCCCCGAAGCACACGAACAGCTGTTCGGTGCGTCTAAGGGCAGCCGTGCGCTCCACATAACATGCTAGCGCACACACCGGGCAGAGGAGGTGCGGATTAGCTTCCCTGTCCCCACCATGGGGAGGAAGACTAAAACCCCCTAACTGAATAGCCCTCGACCTGAACGCACTGTTTAGGCTCTTGGGCACAAAGGAGGGGTTTGGTCTGAGTGTTGAGCCGCTCCGGTCACCCCGAATCAGTAAACAGCTTTTTTTTGGCTGACGTTAAGGCAAGAAGCAAAGCTGTCTTCCACAACAGTGCTTTTAGGGAGGAGAGCTCCAGAGGCTCAAATGGTTCTAAGACCAGAGCTCCGAGCACTAGGGTCAGGTCCCACTGCAGGGTGGAGGCGTGCACTACTGGGCGCAGCCACCTAACCCCCTGTAAGAACCACAACATCAGTGGTTGCCTAAAGGCTGACCTGCCGCCAAATCCCTCATGGCAGGACGAGATGGCTGCTGCATACACTTTCATTGTTGAATGTGCAAGCCCTCCGTCCACCAGTAACTGTAAGAAGGAAAAAATAGAGCCTAACTCACAAGATAGGGGCTCTATTCTCCTCACACCATCACTGGAATCCTAGCCACCTTGGCCTGTAACTGGCTGTGGTGGATCCAGCTCTAGCTGCCTGGATAGACTGAATAACACTGTCAGACAATCCACCCTGTCTCAGCCTGTCCCTCTCAGGAGCCAAGCCTGGAGAGGTTGGCCGAGAGTGGGTAACACCCCGATTGCACCTGCCTCTTGAGACATCGCCCCCCAGAACTGAGGAACCGCCCAGGGCTGGCCCACCTTCATCTGTGTCACCTCTGAGTACCACGGCGCCCCGACGCGGTCCGGAGCCACTAGGATGACTGACAGACGTTAACGCCTCACTCTCCCCAGGAGAGGGAGAATGAGACGCAGCGGTGGAAAGGCGTAAAGCAGCTTCCTTGGCCATGGCTCGTGTGCAAACGCGTCCACCCCCAAGGGCGGGTCGTCGCTCATGGCCATGGAGAACCACAGGGCACAGTGGTTGTTGCGCCGGCTGGCGAAAAAAACCCACTTCCGCTCTCCCGAACTGGGCCCAGATCTGCTTCATCACCTCCGGGTGAAGCATCCATTCGCCTGGCAGGGGGCCACCCCTCGACATGAGGTTGGCCCCCCTGTTCTCCAGTCCCGGGATATGGAGGGCTCTCAGGGCTAACACCACCTCTGAAGCCCATAACCACAGCCTCTCCGCTGTGGTCAACAAGGCGTCGGAGCGGACTCCGCCCTGCCTGTTGATACAAGCCACTGTGGTGCTGTTGTCGCTCCTGACCATTACATGTCTCCCTTGAATTAGGGGCATCACATGCTGGAGGACTAACACTACCGCCCGTAGCTCTAGGAGGTTGCTGTGTCGAAACTCTGTTAGAGCCCAGCTATAGCCCTCTTCAGGCAGGTCCCTCCCCATCCTGTTCTGGATGCGTCGGTGAACACTGTGATGTAGGAGGTCATTCATTCCCAGTGGAGACCCCCTCCGGAGGTGATCCGGGGACCCCCAAAACCGGAGGTTGCCCTCCACTGAGGGGAGGATGGTCACCAGCCACCGTTTGTGCCTCTTGGGATCCAAACGCAGGCTGGAGAACCACCTCTGTAGGCGGCGCATATGCAGTAACCCCAGCTGGACCACAATGTGAGCAGCCGCTATGAGACTCAAAGTCTGCATGACAAAAAGTCTGCATGACAGTTAAAGCTGTCACTGTCGCCCCCTGTCGCAGCCTGTGAACCGCCCGGAGAAGGGACGCACTTCTGCTCCCTGACAGGGTGGCGCGTAGCGCGCCTGCATCGAGCACCACTCCCAACTACAACGCCTGTTGGTGAGGTATGGGGGTGCTCTTTTTTCAATTGATCACAAAGCCTAATTTGGTTAGGTGTGTGATCAATTGTGCTGTGCCACATTGCCTGTGTGTGATCAATTGTGCTGTGCAAAACATTGCCTGTTCCCGGGACCCAGCCATGACTATGACGTCGTCTAGTAATAGAAAACTCTCATGCCGTGGGTGCGCTGCGGTTGAAGCGCTGCGGTTGAAGCGCTGCGGTTGAAGCGCTGTGGCCACGCATTTGCTGAATGTGCGTGGGGATAGGTAATAGCCGAACGGCAGCCTGTTCAACTCGTAGGCTATTCCCTGGAAGGCACAACGCAGACACTTTCTGTGCTCTGGAGCAATTTCTACATGAAAGTACGGGTCTTTCAGGTCGATGGTGGTGAACCAATCGCCTGGCTGCACAAGCCCCAGTAACTGTTTCATAGTTAACATGCAGAATTTCCTGCAGGAAATGTGGCGATTCAGGCCGCAGAGATCTAGAATAGGTCTGAATTCCCCTGTCTTCCTGAGAACCAGGAAATACATGGAATAAAGATAATTTTCTCTTTGCTGAGGGTGCACAACAGACACAGCCTGTTTCTGCACCAGAGGCTGAATCTCTGCTGAGAGGAAGAGATGGGTGTGGGACACCCACAACACAGTGGTCAATGTGATACAGCGGTACAGTGTATAGACATGTGGGACAGTGGGACGCTGCAAAACTGGAGTGAATGGCCCGTTTCAGCGTCCTATCCCTCCACCTTGTTTGCACACAGCTGCATTTCCATTCCCCACAACATTGTGTTAATGGACAAGCCCTCAGCTGTGGGGCCGCAGCTATGAAGCTGTGATACTCTCTGGTGAGCCGTTCCGCCGCAAAACTCCCCGCTAAAGCAAACAGATATTGTTCTAAACTGTATTAAAGTAAACAGGTATTATCTTGAACTGTATTGAAGTGAACATGTATTATTTGAGACTCTTTTAAAGTAATCCTATATATATATATATAAACCTTCTCACTTAAACTCACTGACCCAGATACCAGCACACACACACACACACACACACACACACACACACACACACACACACACACACACACACACACACCTCCTCCCACCAGCACACACACATATTCTTTTCAAGGTTCTTCCTGGGGCCAATATAACCTCAAGCACCAATATATCTGAGTACAATGTTTGATTGGCTGGAAAGGAATAGTTTGTGTGAAATATTCCTTGGGAAAGTAAAGGAGTGAACCCAGATAAAGAGTGACTCTGACCTTGTTTAGTTCCGAGGCTCTCACGCTCTGTTCAGAAGAAAAATACTTTTCCCCAGAACTCTGATTCGCTATATTGGGCCCGACCCAAAGTGAATCCAACCAGTAAGAACACCGAGGGGAGTGAGCAACCTCAACAACTCCTCCCCACGGACTCTGTGATTCGCTTAGGAGTCAAATGGGACGGAAGAGCCATACATCTCCGCCCAAAATATGTCTATATATACTGCTGTTTATTCATGCAAAATGCCCCCTGTTTCTGGCTGGCTGGTCCCGATATCTGTATCGCACGGCAGTAGAGCGGGGAGCCCGGAGTGTTCTGTTACAGGGCACTCTGTATTTCGTATTGTGTTTTTTACCATTAAAATCGGATTGTTATAACTTTTATGCCGGTGTTTTGAACTTATTTTATTAAATCTGAACAGGCTTATCTAATGGATGGCGCGGAGCGGAGGTGGGCTTTAAGCCACCACTACTGTGTTTGCTCCTACACCACGAAGGGAAGATGTGCCCATGGAGGGTTGACACAGAAAGGGCCGATTATTTACTGAGGACCCTGAACGCTAAAGATGTTGGGGTTAGGGTTTTGATTCTGAAGCTGCACTGGCAGATAGGAGGTCTACAATTAATTTAGAAAACCTGTTCACAGACGGCTGTTGTTTTAAGACACCCCACCAACAGACTCCAAGCTGCCTACGCAGTGGTGGGTCACACAGGTTGCTGACGCCAAAAGGGAGGACCCGAAAAGCAGGAGGCCGACACAGCGGAGTTCGTCTGGCAGAAGGTCATCAGGCCAAAGTGGCACAACCCCAGGCTCTCCAGCCCCGACCGAGTGACCCAGCGGATCTCTCATGCCGTCCGCAAAGGAGGAAAGGAGGACAGCTGGTACCACTGGAGCAAGTGTGCGGCGGGGAAACCACCTGCTAGGACCGTGGACGACATCAGAACGGACTTGGCCCTCGGCGAGGAGGTCGACTCAGAAGCAGCCATCAGTGGACTGGAGGAGCAGGATCCTGAAGACATCCCTACAGCAGACGACTCGGAAGCAGCTGTCAGCGGGTTGGGGGACTTGTCGAGGCAGCATAGATCTCTCTGATCAGTTCCTCCAGTGAAGGGTGTTATGCTGTGTTCGTTATTCTCACGTCCAGGAGAGAAGCTTTAAAAGGAGACTAAATGGAGTCTCTGAGAAGGTTCAAATGGTTACTTTAATAAAAAATATGGCGCGGTAATGTTACAAACAGAAGATTGTTGAGTCAGGAGAGAAATGCTGCAGCTTCCTCTCCCAATGGCGTCCGTCAAGAAGAGCTCACAAGCCTTCCACTTTCCCGCTTGCTGGCTGTTCGCTCCTCCTCTCTGTGAGCTGTAGTGCCGTAGGGGACTTCCCCCCTCGTCCGTCTGTGTCCGATATCGCGTTAAACAGAGGATTTCGACATTTTACATTCATTGCTTACTTCCACATGCTTTTTCTCCTCCTTATCTGTTTCATAACTTTATATGTAATACATGTTAACTGCGTCAATAGCCACTTTAATGATACTAATAGACGGTAGTCCCGGAAGTCGTCATGAAGGATTTTCAGAATAAAAGCTGGGTATTGAGAACTTCCGTTTTTTTCCAGAATAAAATAGCATTTAAACTGACGGTATGTTTAAGGTACATTATGCCATAACACATTGATTTTAATTTCTAACAAGGGAAAGCCGCATCTCCCCCTCCCTATCAGCTGCCCTTGTTGGCGTATTCCTGTGAGGGGGGCGGGGGGCCCTGATGATTCACCACACAAGGAGACTGCTTTCTAGCACTCAGGTTACCCCTCTGATAGTTCCTTCACTATATTCCTTTGCTATATATGCAAATTACTCACCTTAGAGCACTGTTTAATGAGATAAGTAGCTCAAAACCTTAAAATTGTACATCCGATTTTCAGAAAATCTTCCAAACTCTTGTGAAAACACAAATGTACTCATGTGATTGAAATATTTTGGTGTTTTAGATTTGGTTAACAAAGTCTTAGGATCACAAAAGCAGTGAAATATTTGAATTACACTATATATAAATGTGTAATTCATGTCTAAAATGAAAAACATTTAATTCGAATTTTGAGTAAAACAGGTGTTTATCACTCTACTTTCACCACAGCAGGGACTGAGATACATTAAGACTGAATAATGACTTCATATTACATACCAAGGTTCATGTGATGTGTAAAAATACAAATTGAGCATTCAACCTTTTTTTTCAACCAACAATTTATTATAAATATGTTTTTTTCAACCAACTATTTATATAAATATAAGAAATTGGAAAATCTAACTATTTACAATATTGAACATCAGAACATTCAACCAACTATTAATTATACATGTCAAGACAGTGTCAAGGTATTTGTCTGTCTTCCAAGACAGTGGGTCTGGCTGCTGTGTAGGTGGGGGTGATGGTGCAAGGGCTGCTGTGTAGGTGGGGTGTACAAGTGCTATACGAGACCACCACGAGACCTCCTTGCTGGCTGGGTTGAAGGTGATGGCCGTGGTGGAGCCTTTGTGCTGAGGTGTATCTTGACCTGGTGGCAGATGGAGGTGGAGGCAGCTGTAGTGATGCTGGTCTGCTGGTCTTTGGTGGTGATGGCTCTGGTGAAGGCCCTTGAGCCACAGTAGATCTTGACCTGGGGGCCGGCACAGATGGATGTTGTGGCTGCTGGATAAACGCCGCCTGTGGGCCACTAGGCCCAGACAGCTGTGAAACCTCTCTGTAAAACAAATACAAATGTAGGACAATAATTACAACTAATTTCATTAAAATAAAGTTCAAGTAAAATGTTGCTCAAGCACAAATAACAATGCACACATAAAAAGATAGTTAGGAAGATAGGTTGGAAAAGAAGACTCTCTCGATCTCTCACACACACACACACACACACACACACACACACACACACACACGCACACACACATAAACACACACACACACACACACACACACAGGCTTTTCCAGTTACTTTACATTCAGTATAAAATCACAGACACACATATACATAGGCTACATCTGATTACAAAGTCTCATCTGTACAGGACAGTAACATAATAACAGGCACACATAAATACATCTATGACAAAGTCTCATCTGTACAGAACAGTATGATAAAATAATCGATGGCAAAAACATGTCACTGTAAATGTCTCCGTTGTGGGACGAATAAATGATTAATTTAATCATCTACACATGTAATCTCACTTTTACACACCAAAATACCGTTAACACAGAGTAAACGTTTGCTAATGTCTATTTTGTCCCAAGAAAAAGTTCATGACTATTGATAACAAATATATATCAATAAACCTATTGTTCATTTTCGCGTTATTCCCCACACATTGCCAGTACACTATTACTGTAATATTTACACTTACCCATGTCCAAATGGATCCTTGTTGTTGTCTTTGTGTTCTTCTTCTTCAGAAGAGTGGAAGACTTCAGGTTCTGAACATCTGAGGCTCTATCTTCAGTGCTGCTAGCGAAAAAAATCTCGAGTGAAGTCGGCAACTTTTTTTAGCCATTTTCTCTGTCTCTCTCTCTCTCTCTCCACACTGATGTAAACTGATGAGAGACACGTGGTTTATGTTTTTTTTACTTGGTGGGTAGGTCCTTAGTTATTTCTCGATGTCCATTGGTCATTTCAGACCATGATGTCTGCCGGCTGAGATTTCCTTTACGGACACACGCATCCACCAATCCCACACAGTGTAAAGTCAAGCTGCTTTGAGCGGCCATTTTGGCTGCTGTGCCCTGGTTACAGTCTCACAGGAGATACTGCTGGAAAGCTACCCTTCCAGTGATTCCGCGGATATCTGAATCATGTTTCTACTCCTTATAATCGAAAATATCTGATTAATTACGTAAAATGATGCGCACCTGGACGCGCCGGCGCGTCCACCGACTCCAGAGGGTTAACTGGGCTGTTGGAGAGAAAGGGTAGAGGAAAAAAGTCTATGTTCTCCTGGTCGGGGGTTCATAGCGCCACTAGAATAGAGTAGTGGTGTTGCAAGAGGATACGCTAGTTATCGCTTTTGGCACGGTCTTAGCACTTGTACAAGGGTGGATGCGCGAGTCAAGGTGCTTCATTTCTATAATTCCCTACCCCCTCTGAAACCTCTTAATTCGGACTAAATTGAGCTGGATGAACTTTCTTGTCGCGCTGGTGTTTATTGCGAGTTCATGTATGTTTGTCTAATTGTTTGTATGGGGGGTCTATTTTGGTTTGTCTACCCACCGTCTTGTGTATGTTTTGTAACAACTAATAATGAATCAGTCCATAGCCAGGGTAAAATGAACTAAACTTTAGTTATCTCACCAAAAGTATATTACTTGAGAAAAATAAATAATGTAAAGATGAAAGCAAAATTATATATTATAGTATAAATGTGCTGCATATGTGCTGCAAAATGAAAATAAATAGCAAAAGAGTGTTTGTATGTCCTGCATCTGAGTGTGCAGAGGAAATTGTAAGAAGGTGTAAGAAGAAAACAAGATGATATTGCTTTAACAATACATTTTAGATTGTATTGCTGGTATGTTAAGATATCTTTGTGAACTTGTATAAACCCTATGCCCCATCTTACACCCTGAGACCCTCAGAGGCATCACTGCTGGTCGTACATACCTGCCTGAGAAGATCAGGGATGCAAAAAAATCTGTCTGCTCAATTAGGTCAATGTTGTATTATTTGTTTAATTTATTCTTAATCTATGTATTGTATGGTAATAATGAATACAAAACGTAATGTATTGAACACATTCCGAAACAAAGCAGATAAGACAGAACTAGACTCAGACATAATACTAATTGTTGTTGAAACCTTTTGCGCTGTTGCTGCAAAATGGAAGCTTTGTTAATTGTCTATTCCAACTGGCCACTGGAATCAGATCATTAATATAAGTTGAAATTCAATTACAGTTTTTAAATATAGTTTAACATTTTGTATTGAACTGTTTCAAATTATTTATAGTACAATTGGTCTCCATACATTACTACAATTCTAATAGTTGTTAAACTACTGAACTTATGAACAATAGAGTAAAGGTCGCTGGTTAAGCCAGGATTAATATATTTGTTGAGGTTTTTATTGTGTGCATAATAAATGTGTTAAATGAATTGAGCAATTTTTTTAAAGGAGTATAATGTTGCAATCTCTTTAAGATAAGTAATTGCAGTTCCAAGATAGATGTTGTTTTCCCTGGGCCTCTCCTTCACAGGCCCACACAATAAATCATGAGACTTGCAAATCCTAACAGACAGATATCAGTATCACTTTGTGTTGCAAGCCAAATCCATGAAGGGGTTCTACTTGGCCCAATTTAAATACCATAAAGAGAATATTCACCCAGCTGTTTTAATTTCTTAAAAAAAAATAAAAAATTCCAGTCTAGTTTCCTTCGAGTTCAGTCTAAGCTACGAATTGCTTCTCATAAACATTCTCACTGCTGTAAACCTTGGGAAGACAAGCTGCTCACACCCCCCCCCCACACACACACCCACCCCCCCCACACACACACACACTTTGGATGATTATTCGCCTTATCCACTTTGTAAATGGTTGCCTTCTTTAGAGTTATTAGTAATTCAAGATAGAATAGCTAAAACTTTGACTTGATGATTTAGTTCACAACATTATACATGTCCTCTAATCTCTACTAGAATAAGATATGTGTGCATGTTTGGGTGTTTTAACACTCCTGTAATGTACCTAATCTTGTTATCCTTTTCATTACAGACCAGGGAAAATGGTGTATTGCTTAGATTCTAATCCGTGCAAGTCCAATTTTAACTGACTTTAGTTATAATGTTAATGTTAATTTGATTTCAACCCATAGGTAATTATTTAAATTAACTCAACATTTCACATGATGATGGATTAGTGTTCCACATTTTTACCACTAATTTGTTTTACAATTAGGCCAATGGTAAAGAGAGACATGGATGATCTTGTGTCCTTTTTGTTAGTACGTGGTTCCATTTTGTCTATGGCCTTGGACGGCTTCACTAAGAGTCACCCAGTTCTACCCTGTTACAGTCCGGCTGAGTGCAGTTACAGAGATGCTATGGCTGCTCTACATGACATTAATGGTCTGGTCCGAGAATGGACACCATTTCCTGCTCCCAGAGAGAATGACACTCCTCAAACTGAACAGTACAGCCGTTGATACTGTCTCACGTGGGTCTGCTCCACCCCACCGAGCCATGAGCTGAAAGATTGACATCTGCTTTGAACACTTGGAAGCCTCCCTGTCACACCAGCACCAACTCTTGGGTCAGTCAGATGAGACTAACGGCTTCACTTGGGTCAGAAATATGTGTGTTTTAAGGCTATTCATACTGCTATGCAGAGGATGCCTGTAAGTTGGCAAGCTGTTAAAAGCTCCTACTATTTTTATTATAGGCCTAATGTCAGGGGCCTCTTACTGTCTAATTCTGCACGTATTCACATTATGGACAGTGTTTCCACCTGGTAAAATTAGAGGCTGCACGAAACTCAGGCTGCAATACAACCATTCTGTTCTGCTCTGACGATTCAATTTATAGATTATACATCAAAACAGTTTGTTTTTTATTGTTTACAATGATAAGGTCACCTTAAGTGGAGGAATGCAAACCTGTTTTCAAATGTATGGTTTTGAATTTGTTTGACATTTCTCAGTAATGACACCCTCAGACGCCCACTATCATTCATGCTATGCCTTCAGTGGTAACTCAGATGTTCAGGGGGATGAAGCTTTTCCTCCTGCATCGGCTATGCTTTATTTTTTCAACAAAGGTATGCATTCCCTGCTTAATATATGTTTCTCACAATTGTTTTTTATAAGCTGCACACATGTGATACTGAGTCTTCTCAATGAATAGCTTATAGACAATACCATGTTTAAATAAACTCCTACGTTGTTATTACATATGTGACATATGTAAGAAAAGGGAGGGGAGAGTCAATTATATTGAGTAATTGATTTCATATTGGAACATTTATTTCTCAAACCTCTGTTTTATGGAAGAGGAAATGTATTTCTGATAAACTAATCTTTTATCATACGGTAAATGGTGAATTAATATAACATTTAGAATCATTGAGAAGGGGTTATATCTATAGGGACGAGCTCACCTTTAACTGAAAATAAAATGTCTCTGCTTTGGACTGATGAGTATATGATTCTTATACAAGGTTCCATGTTTATTGGAGGAGCAGATGTCTTCCTAACCTCTCCCATCACGGGGGGGGGCATCTGGATGTGCCACTTGGAATAGGCAGTTGCACTGCTCTCAAGCAGATAGCAGAAGAAATGCAGGCAGACGAGCCTCCATTTCACTGGGGGATCAACTACAGTGCTCACTGAATGAGCCACACAAAAGTAGAGCAATTGGGGGGGTTGAAATATGGCGCTCTGATGAAGAAGAGTTTTGAGCCAATCAGCACCTCAGTGCTAATCCATACAGTATCAGGATGCCTTTACAAACACCATAAATGCTGTGTCATAAAGAGAGGAGGATAACGAGTCAGGGGGACATGTTCTTCCAGCTCTTGTACAAATATAACATTTGAATTGAATGACCAGATGTTTACAGATGTACAATTAATGATTGTTTTTATATTTCCGATGAACAGACATGTGTTAAATAGTGGTGATACATATATTTTGTCAGATCAGATTACACTTTCACACTAAACAAAATAAATTAATTGATATTTTCAGATTATAAGGTATTGAATAATAATATATTTATAATATTATAACAGATAATGTTACTATCCTTAATTGTCCAGCAATCAGGCTTAACAACACTACTCTTCAACGTATTACCCATGCACAGACGGAACTAAAATGATGGTTCAAGTTTTAAACGTTTAAACCTTCCTTTCCAGGTTTTTACAAAGTCTTTGAATATTTGCCTAACTTTTCCTTTTCAGATTTCAGATTTTCAGATTAAACTAATTGTTTAATTTTCCTTTCAGATTTTTAACAATGTACTTGATTAAAATGAATGTATAGATTTAATTAAAACTGAGTGCCTTACTCTTGATTAATGCGTAATGAAGTAAACATAAAGTAATACTAAAATTGAGGACACTGTAACTTTGCAGATTACAAATTGATCAAATCACCACTGTGAATTGTATACCTTAACTGTGATTTTATACCTCAGCTGGATCTGTTATGATCCTGATTTTATACCTCACCTGGATCTCTTATGATCCTATGTTTTAAATGCATTTGACTAGTGATTGCCTTCAACTAAATCTTTAAACTGCAAGCTGGTTTTGATTTTATAGTTTGATAAGTGAGATCAATTAATGGTTACATGTTTAAACATATTATTTTAAAGAAGATGTTTTTGCTATTATGCATCTGTGTTTTATGTGTGTTCATTATTGTGCTTTTGACAACAGATGATCCAAACATTGAGGAGAGATGATTTTCTATTGTGATTGTCTATATCAATCATTGTGGTTGAATGTTTCAATCTTATTCTACTCTGTGATGTAATTGATGTTGTGTAAGACCACACTCAAATATGAAAACGCCTATTGATTTAAGTATTGACCAAGTTATTATTAGACTAATGTTTTTAGGTTATCAAAGATGATAAAAAGAGAGAAACTGTAAGGGAATAATGTTGTATTTACTCCTAGATATGTAACCTTATTGCCTGTTGACGTTAATAACCAACCAATATGCTATTATCTCCTTTAAGGAATGTGCTCCAGCACTTAAGTGTCAGTTTTATGGCCTGATGCGGGGGGTTTACGACTGTGAGAATGCTGGCTTCTGAACACCACTGACAAGTGATTGAGTATTTCTAGTTGGGCGATATCTCCTCTAGCTCCACAGATGTTTACGCCTCCCCAATATGCTGATTAACTCTCTGTCAACTAGTTAAAAGGTCTATCGAGAGATAGGCTGATCAGAATTGACATGACAACCCACCCGTGCAGTCAGAACCTTTTGCTGCTGTGACTTGTGATATGAATTCTCCGGCCGTTGACTTGTAGTAAACTACCGGTGTTTGACATCAAAGCTCCAACTCTCCTCGTGTCTCTCTGAGTCCTGACTCTCCATTGCTGCAGAAGTTTCCCTTACATACCCTAGGGACCAGAAGGTACACTGGTTGGACACTCACGAACGGCCGCGGTCTACTCAGTGTACGGGGTACATGTATCAGACTTCAATGCAGAGCTGGAAGTCGGTTATATAGACATACCCTATGGACCAGAAGGTACACTGGTTGGACACTCACGAACGGCCGCGGTCTACTCAGTGTACGGGGTACATGTATCAGACTTCAATGCAGAGCTGGAAGTCGGTTATATAGACATACCCTATGGACCAGAAGGTACACTGGTTGGACACTCACGAACGGCCGCGGTCTACTCAGTGTACGGGGTACATGTATCAGACTTCAATGCAGAGCTGGAAGTCGGTTATATAGACAGTAGCTGTATTTTGCGGTGCTTTACCGTCCGACCATCGACACTCATAGTCGGCCTTCTTCACAGCACCACCTGCCCTGCTGGAGGTTCACACTTCCAGATATCGTGGCCCTGGGGATATTAATGGAAAACTACCCATAGTGGGCTTTAAAAACAGAAGACTTCGTGATTTTAACAAACTTTATTTACACTATTTAGATAAATAACATTCACATTTGATACAACGTATGTACAAGGGGAGTGATAACAACAACACACTGCATATTTACAAGTTGATCACAGACAAGAGTGGGTGAAGTTGGGGCAGGGTATGGCACCCTCTCTTCACCCATGTCTGAGGGGCTGTTTTCGGCCAGTGACTGGTCCCTCTTCGCTCGCCCAGCATTGACATGTCTTGGTAGGGAGTCTTGGTAGGGAGCCGGGCTGTGCTCCTCTCCAGAGCTGTCACTGTCGATGTCACTACACGCAAAAGTGTCTTCATTTCCCGCTGCTGCTGCTGCTGTCGATTCCGCGGCCGCTGCTTGCAGTGACTCTGTGAAGAGTAACCGAATGTCCGCAGCCTCCTTCAAAGAAGGATTATTCGCGTAAAATGTGTCCGCAGTTGCAGTGTTGTGACACATGAAATCACTCACTCTTTGGCGGTTGCCTCTGTCTTGAAACCTCTTCGCATTATCGGCGTGGACTGTCCGGAGGTCGGTGAAGTTAATGGGACCGTGGAGCCCCACATCAGCCCATGCCAACCTCAGGGAGGAGGCAAGCTTCCTGAACGGGTTCTTCCCCTCTGTGTATAAGAAGTAACGGCTCTGGGTGCAGTTCAGCGTACCCTTGATTTCCAGCCACCTCTTCATCCATCCAAATTCTTCCACGGTGAGGTACAGCTGCGCTTCCCCGAACGCGTTAGCCGTCTTGTGGTTGCTTACCTGTTATGACAGAGTTAGAGAGTGTCAATACAGTGTCAATCATGCATATTCTGCCAGAATAAATGCATTACTTAATTACACTCACATGAACCAGGTAGCCGAAGGCAGTGCCAGTTGTATCCGCCTTTCGGACCTCGGCGTTGGTCATGTTGGAGTAGACCCCCGGACGGTGGCCGTAAATGCAGCTCCAATGAAGAGTCATATATCCATAGAGCAGGGTCCGGGTCGCGGTAGTCGGATTGCTGGCCATCACATCCAGGAGCTGAGGGATGCGAGTGCTCGTGGAAGTCAAGCACGTCATTAGGTCGTTGTGGCTCGGCAGACCTTTCATCTTGTCACGCTTCACTTGCATCTGGTGGATAAGTACCTTTGTCTTCAGGGACTTCAGGATGGCAACTACTTCCCGTTTGATTAAAATCATGTCGGTTTGGCTGAGCCTGCTCCCCCTGCACGGTGTGTCGGCCATGTACTTGAGAAAGTGGGATATATTCTTGATGTAGAAGTCGGAGGTCGTGACTTGAAGGCTTGACTTCATCAGGCTCCGGGACCACCCACGTATCCTCTTGAGATCCCTCAAAAAGAGCCAGTCAGACAGGCGATTGAAACCGTGAGCCATGAAACTGAGGAATGACTTCACTCTGCTTAGTTTGGAGACTGTGTTTTCCTGGAGCCTCACTGGTGGGTCGATACCTGCATAGTGCTCCCGGTATCCTTGCAGATACTCCTCTGTGAAATACAAACAGTACTTTAATGACAACACGTGGTGTGTTACAGAGACTGCATTTGTCACATATTCAACACACTTACCCATGATCCGTGGGAATGTGATGTCTCTCATTATATTTCCCCGGCCCCTGCCCCGTGACCAGGGGGAATTTATGGGAGGGGAGGTTGACGAGGCCTCGGTATGCATGGGTGCAGGCTCTGAGGAGCTGGATGAATGTGTGTGAGAGCCAGCGGGGGACTTGCTGCAGGAGGGACCTTTCGACTCGGACAGCCTCGTTGGTGTCGACTCTGCTCGGGGCCGTTTGTTTAGACTGATCCGCTCTCGTTCCTCGCCATCGAACGCGGGCATGTCCCCGGCCCGCTGGTCCTCATCAGCTTGGGCTGTTGGCATGTCCCCGGCCCGCTGATCCATCCTCTGTCGCTTGTGTTTTATCCTTTTTTGCAATTTGAAGCGAAGCGATTTCACTTCCAACGCATATCTGTCCCGCTGAGCCCTCACTGCATTTGCCTCCATCCTCCATTCTTTGCAGTCGGGGTTGCCACACTCGTTCACCGGGGACAAGGGTGGAGGTTGTGACAGTATGTCGTCGTCCTCCATGTCAACAGCCCAAGCAGTAATCATTGCTATGGTGGGGTGTGTCATTCGGAGTGCATAAAGCTCCTTCTTGGCCACTGTCATTTTCAGTTTATTTTTAACCACATGTAGTTCCTCCCCGGCCAGCTCAACATGGTCTCTGGCCAAGTGGCGATCCAGCCTTGTGCCGTGGTACTCGCATCCCAGAATGCTACAGGGATGGAGCCTAATGTTGGTCCGTCCGTTGGCCAACAACAGCAGAATTTTTCTTTCATCCAAGTTACGCACACCATGGTGCCTCTGCAGGTGCTTGCTCAGGGCACGGTAGGAGCTATTGCAGATCGGACAACGGACCGCCATCCGACGTGTATTATTGAGCATTTCGGTACCGGGAAATGTCACCAGAATTGTGGGTAGAAAAGAAGGAAGCGTGAAAAGACTCACGAAAGATGCACTCAGCTTATATTCAAATCACAGTTTGTGTTCATTTGCATCATTGTGCGGTGTCCCATTTAGGCACTCGTTAGGCGGGCAGAGATCCCTGTAATCTCCCCTCACCTTCATCCAGAGTCTGGTTCTCACAAAGGATACCCGACAGTTTCAGGTACGACAACGTTGGGATAACAGTATTTTGCCCAGAGGCATTGCACACCTCTCCCCTATCCCCAGATGAGGCAGGGGAGTTCTGGACCCAGAGGGCGCACGGTGGACGGCCAGTCCAGGGACAGGCCGCCACACCGCACTGGAGTCAGGGTCCAGGTGGAGCGCAGGAAGCGGGGTAACAGTATTTTGCCCAGAGGCATTGCACACCTCTCCCCTATCCCCAGATGAGGCAGGGGAGTTCTGGACCCAGAGGGCGCACGGTGGACGGCCAGTCCAGGGACAGGCCGCCACACCGCACTGGAGTCAGGGTCCAGGTGGAGCGCAGGAAGCGGGGTAACAGTATTTTGCCCAGAGGCATTGCACACCTCTCCCCTATCCCCAGATGAGGCAGGGGAGTTCTGGACCCAGAGGGCGCACGGTGGACGGCCAGTCCAGGGACAGGCCGCCACACCGCACTGGAGTCAGGGTCCAGGTGGAGCGCAGGAAGCGGGGTAACAGTATTTTGCCCAGAGGCATTGCACACCTCTCCCCTATCCCCAGATGAGGCAGGGGAGTTCTGGACCCAGAGGGCGCACGGTGGACGGCCAGTCCAGGGACAGGCCGCCACACCGCACTGGAGTCAGGATCCAGGTGGAGCGCAGGAAGCGGGGTAACAGTATTTTGCCCGGAGGCATTGCACAGTTCCGTACCCAGAGGACGCACGGTGGACGGCTAAATAGTGTTCCGTAAGGCTGGTTGAGTGCCTTGACAACTTCACTTGCATTCATCCATAGTCGGAAGAAGTACAAGTTAACTTTTTGGAAGAACCATAAAAAGGGTGAAAATGGATAAATTGTATCCGAAAATAGTGTTCCAAAAGGCGGGTAGAGTCCCCTGACAACTCCACCGACCTTTCTCCAGAGTCGGAAAAAGTTCAAGTTAACTTTTTAGAAGAACCATAAAAAGGGGTGAAAACGGATAAAATGTATCCGAAAATAGTGGCTCTTGAGGCGGATAGAGTCCCCTGACAACTCTCCCGACCTTTCTGCAGACTCAGAAAAAGTTAATGTTAACTTTTTAGAAGAACCATAAAAAGGGGTGAAAATGGATAAAATGTATCCGAAAATAGTGGCTCTTGAGGCGGATAGAGTCCCCTGACAACTCTCCCGACCTTTCTGCAGACTCAGAAAAAGTTTAAGTTAACTTTTTAGAAGAACCATAAAAATGGGTGAAAACGGATTAAATGTATCCGAAAATAGTGCCCCTAGAGGCGGATAGAGTTCCCTGACAACTCCCGTTACATTCATCCAGAGACCAGTTCAAAAACCTTAAGTTTTTTGAGAACCAGGATTTGGGGTCCTCCAGGCAACAATTTGATCCGATCCAAAGTGCTTGTGAGGCGGACACATTCCTCCATGATTTCCCCATCATGAGATTATAGCTCGTTTTTTTCTAAGTGCTCTCAAAAACCGGGTTTCCGATTTCGTGCAGATGGTAGCTTGGAAAAGATGATTAAACATTTTGGACGGTAAATTGCAACGGGGGAGGGGAAAAGTCTCCGGCGCTTCGTTTCGAAGCGCCGAAGACTTTTCCCCTCTCCCGTTGGGCACTTAGCCGTTTTTTCGGAATTTTCAAAAACTTCATTTTTGATTATTTTAACATATAATTGACCGTTTTCTTCACTTTTTTTTGCTTTCCACGGGTGGGGACGCATGGCAGGCCGCCTATGAGGTTCCAAATTCGGCCTGGAACCTCCGGGAATTATGGGAAAAGCTCCATATACTGACGCCCCAAAACCCGAGCAGGGGGACTTTTTTACCCAGGAATAAGTATCGAAAGCCCCGGTTAATATTCTTCAAAATCAGGGTGCACACGGATGTGGTACCCATGATATAGTGTATGAAATCTGGGGAAGATTAATGGTAATTTAAGGGAAATATGGGCATTTTCATCCGACCCGAGCAGGGGGACTTTTTTACCCAGGAATAGGTATCGAAAGCCCCGGTTAATTCTCTTCAAAATCAGGGTGCCCATGGCTGTGGGACACATTACTTAGTGTATGAAATCTGGAAAAGATTAATGGCAATTTAACGGAGATATGGGCATTTGCATCCGACCCGAGCAACCCAGGAATTAGTGTTGAAAGCCCCGGTTAATTTCCTTTAAAATCAGGGTGCACATGGCTGTGGTAGACATTACTTAGTGTATGAAATATGGGAAAGATTAATGGCAATTTAAGGGAAATATGGGCATTTTCATCCGACCCGAGCAGGGGGACTTTTTTACCCAGGAATAAGTATCGAAAGCCCCGGTTAATATTCTTCAAAATCAGGGTGCACACGGATGTGGTACCCATGATATAGTGTATGAAATCTGGGGAAGATTAATGGTAATTTAAGGGAAATATGGGCATTTTCATCCGACCCGAGCAGGGGGACTTTTTTACCCAGGAATAGGTATCGAAAGCCCCGGTTAATTCTCTTCAAAATCAGGGTGCCCATGGCTGTGGGACACATTACTTAGTGTATGAAATCTGGAAAAGATTAATGGCAATTTAACGGAGATATGGGCATTTGCATCCGACCCGAGCAACCCAGGAATTAGTGTTGAAAGCCCCGGTTAATTTCCTTTAAAATCAGGGTGCACATGGCTGTGGTAGACATTACTTAGTGTATGAAATATGGGAAAGATTAATGGCAATTTAAGGGAAATATGGGCATTTTCATCCGACCCGAGCAGGGGGACTTTTTTACCCAGGAATAAGTATCGAAAGCCCCGGTTAATATTCTTCAAAATCAGGGTGCACACGGATGTGGTACCCATGATATAGTGTATGAAATCTGGGGAAGATTAATGGTAATTTAAGGGAAATATGGGCATTTTCATCCGACCCGAGCAGGGGGACTTTTTTACCCAGGAATAGGTATCGAAAGCCCCGGTTAATTCTCTTCAAAATCAGGGTGCCCATGGCTGTGGGACACATTACTTAGTGTATGAAATCTGGAAAAGATTAATGGCAATTTAACGGAGATATGGGCATTTGCATCCGACCCGAGCAACCCAGGAATTAGTGTTGAAAGCCCCGGTTAATTTCCTTTAAAATCAGGGTGCACATGGCTGTGGTAGACATTACTTAGTGTATGAAATATGGGAAAGATTAATGGCAATTTAAGGGAAATATGGGCATTTTCATCCGACCCGAGCAGGGGGACTTTTTTACCCAGGAATAAGTATCGAAAGCCCCGGTTAATATTCTTCAAAATCAGGGTGCACACGGATGTGGTACCCATGATATAGTGTATGAAATCTGGGGAAGATTAATGGTAATTTAAGGGAAATATGGGCATTTTCATCCGACCCGAGCAGGGGGACTTTTTTACCCAGGAATAGGTATCGAAAGCCCCGGTTAATTCTCTTCAAAATCAGGGTGCCCATGGCTGTGGGACACATTACTTAGTGTATGAAATCTGGAAAAGATTAATGGCAATTTAACGGAGATATGGGCATTTGCATCCGACCCGAGCAACCCAGGAATTAGTGTTGAAAGCCCCGGTTAATTTCCTTTAAAATCAGGGTGCACATGGCTGTGGTAGACATTACTTAGTGTATGAAATATGGGAAAGATTAATGGCAATTTAAGGGAAATATGGGCATTTTCATCCGACCCGAGCAGGGGGACTTTTTTACCCAGGAATAAGTATCGAAAGCCCCGGTTAATATTCTTCAAAATCAGGGTGCACACGGATGTGGTACCCATGATATAGTGTATGAAATCTGGGGAAGATTAATGGTAATTTAAGGGAAATATGGGCATTTTCATCCGACCCGAGCAGGGGGACTTTTTTACCCAGGAATAGGTATCGAAAGCCCCGGTTAATTCTCTTCAAAATCAGGGTGCCCATGGCTGTGGGACACATTACTTAGTGTATGAAATCTGGAAAAGATTAATGGCAATTTAACGGAGATATGGGCATTTGCATCCGACCCGAGCAACCCAGGAATTAGTGTTGAAAGCCCCGGTTAATTTCCTTTAAAATCAGGGTGCACATGGCTGTGGTAGACATTACTTAGTGTATGAAATATGGGAAAGATTAATGGCAATTTAAGGGAAATATGGGCATTTTCATCCGACCCGAGCAGGGGGACTTTTTTACCCAGGAATAAGTATCGAAAGCCCCGGTTAATATTCTTCAAAATCAGGGTGCACACGGATGTGGTACCCATGATATAGTGTATGAAATCTGGGGAAGATTAATGGTAATTTAAGGGAAATATGGGCATTTTCATCCGACCCGAGCAGGGGGACTTTTTTACCCAGGAATAGGTATCGAAAGCCCCGGTTAATTCTCTTCAAAATCAGGGTGCCCATGGCTGTGGGACACATTACTTAGTGTATGAAATCTGGAAAAGATTAATGGCAATTTAACGGAGATATGGGCATTTGCATCCGACCCGAGCAACCCAGGAATTAGTGTTGAAAGCCCCGGTTAATTTCCTTTAAAATCAGGGTGCACATGGCTGTGGTAGACATTACTTAGTGTATGAAATATGGGAAAGATTAATGGCAATTTAAGGGAAATATGGGCATTTTCATCCGACCCGAGCAGGGGGACTTTTTTACCCAGGAATAAGTATCGAAAGCCCCGGTTAATATTCTTCAAAATCAGGGTGCACACGGATGTGGTACCCATGATATAGTGTATGAAATCTGGGGAAGATTAATGGTAATTTAAGGGAAATATGGGCATTTTCATCCGACCCGAGCAGGGGGACTTTTTTACCCAGGAATAGGTATCGAAAGCCCCGGTTAATTCTCTTCAAAATCAGGGTGCCCATGGCTGTGGGACACATTACTTAGTGTATGAAATCTGGAAAAGATTAATGGCAATTTAACGGAGATATGGGCATTTGCATCCGACCCGAGCAACCCAGGAATTAGTGTTGAAAGCCCCGGTTAATTTCCTTTAAAATCAGGGTGCACATGGCTGTGGTAGA
Organism: Champsocephalus esox; assembly: GCA_036324585.1. NCBI lineage: Eukaryota > Metazoa > Chordata > Actinopteri > Perciformes > Channichthyidae > Champsocephalus > Champsocephalus esox. Next base: position 15,394,097 of record CM070499.1, on the reverse strand, counting down.
CATTACTTAGTGTATGAAATATGGGAAAGATTAATGGCAATTTAAGGGAAATATGGGCATTTTCATCCGACCCGAGCAGGGGGACTTTTTTACCCAGGAATAAGTATCGAAAGCCCCGGTTAATATTCTTCAAAATCAGGGTGCACACGGATGTGGTACCCATGATATAGTGTATGAAATCTGGGGAAGATTAATGGTAATTTAAGGGAAATATGGGCATTTTCATCCGACCCGAGCAGGGGGACTTTTTTACCCAGGAATAGGTATCGAAAGCCCCGGTTAATTCTCTTCAAAATCAGGGTGCCCATGGCTGTGGGACACATTACTTAGTGTATGAAATCTGGAAAAGATTAATGGCAATTTAACGGAGATATGGGCATTTGCATCCGACCCGAGCAACCCAGGAATTAGTGTTGAAAGCCCCGGTTAATTTCCTTTAAAATCAGGGTGCACATGGCTGTGGTAGACATTACTTAGTGTATGAAATATGGGAAAGATTAATGGCAATTTAAGGGAAATATGGGCATTTTCATCCGACCCGAGCAGGGGGACTTTTTTACCCAGGAATAAGTATCGAAAGCCCCGGTTAATATTCTTCAAAATCAGGGTGCACACGGATGTGGTACCCATGATATAGTGTATGAAATCTGGGGAAGATTAATGGTAATTTAAGGGAAATATGGGCATTTTCATCCGACCCGAGCAGGGGGACTTTTTTACCCAGGAATAGGTATCGAAAGCCCCGGTTAATTCTCTTCAAAATCAGGGTGCCCATGGCTGTGGGACACATTACTTAGTGTATGAAATCTGGAAAAGATTAATGGCAATTTAACGGAGATATGGGCATTTGCATCCGACCCGAGCAACCCAGGAATTAGTGTTGAAAGCCCCGGTTAATTTCCTTTAAAATCAGGGTGCACATGGCTGTGGTAGACATTACTTAGTGTATGAAATATGGGAAAGATTAATGGCAATTTAAGGGAAATATGGGCATTTTCATCCGACCCGAGCAGGGGGACTTTTTTACCCAGGAATAAGTATCGAAAGCCCCGGTTAATATTCTTCAAAATCAGGGTGCACACGGATGTGGTACCCATGATATAGTGTATGAAATCTGGGGAAGATTAATGGTAATTTAAGGGAAATATGGGCATTTTCATCCAGGGAGATGTACAGGGCTTTATTAGCCAGGAATAAGTGTTTAGAAAGCGGGTAAAGTGTTCCTGTAGCTCCTCCATGACGGTAATAATGATTAGATATAATGTCCAGGGCAGAAAGCTGTTTGTAAAAGTGGAAAAACGATTTGAAACCGGTTGAAATGACT